>JALIZH010018026.1:0-190000 GCA_030522465.1 Rhipicephalus appendiculatus
GTTCTGTTCTGTTCTGTTCTGTTCTGTTCTGTTCTGTTCTGTTCTGTTCTGTTCTGTTCTGTTCTGTTCTGTTCTGTTCTGTTCTGTTCTGTTCTGTTCTGTTCTGTTCTGTTCTGTTCTGTTCTGTTCTGTTCTGTTCTGTTCTGTTTCAGCAGAGTTTCCCCTTGCGTGTGTTGGTCGTACAACTAAGTCACCACAATTCTGGCTTTCATTACAATCCAGCCATAGTATTGCACAACGACATGACACATCGACAACCGCACACGTCTTTTATTACGTGTACACGTAAACACTCGCTTTGCTTGTACCATCCTTTGCCCGATCAATCTTCCCGGACCTGAGCGCGTGGACAACCTCCCCACCTCTCCGTGTAAGTCACCTACGAAGCAGATGCACGTTGTAAGCCGTTCACGCCTCAACCGCCGACCTCGAGGTTCCGACCACTGATGCGCAGGAACTGCAAAAAAGAAGACACGCATAGCCGCTTAGTGAACAGACGTGTTCAAGTATAATAGACAGATCTGACTCAAACCCAACGTTTAATTTCGCTACATTTACGTCCTACTCAGTGCTTACGCCACGAGCAAATACTCGCACTCAGGTGGGCCGACACTAAAGTGCCTCTATGGACACGTACTCCTCGTGCCTGGCCGCTCCTCGTGCTGCCCAGTTCTCATTATGACAACTTTGCAGTGCAAACAAACGGGACAACACGATGGGACACATAGCTATAATTGACAGATGCGCTTTTTTGTGTCCTGCTCTTTGTCCCGTTTGTTTGCGCTGCCAAGTTGTCACAATACATCTATACCAACTAGTCCCCCCTATCAACTCTACCGCAGTTCTAACTGCCTAATAACGTCCAATAATTATGACCTGTATAGCGAGGATAAATTTTTTGCCTGTTATGTTCTGCTGCAAGGGCAACTGAATGTAGGAAGTGAAATAGTTATTCCATATGCGCCATTCCTTAAGAATTTGAATACCCAGTACGGTGCACTGATGCTTGCATGATCAAACCATTCACAGGCCGAACTACCCGTGAGCAAGTGGTGGTGCTGAAGTTTTAGCACATTCCTTGGTGAATGTATTTACTCACCAGTCCGATATTTCCTCAAGCCTTCTTTGGTTCCGGTGCTGGTGTGGTGGCTGAACGTCTCGCTTGCGGCGAGAACGCAACTCGCTAATATGAACGGTCGCTCGTGCATAACGAAAGAACATCTGCAGCAGCCCATGCGCCAGAGTGAGAAGGAAGCCGCAGGAAGCCGCTGCGAAGCGCTGTCGAAACAGTTGAAGGCCTGGGCACCGCAGCACACGAGGCGAATTTTGCTGCACTCCGGATTCTGTGAAAGGAGACGAGCCCGCATATGATTACAGTGACAAAAACAAACTACGTCGTTGATGTCTTAAGGACGTAAATCAGCTTCAATTTTAACGTTGAGCACATTTACTGAAACAGTTACCCGTTTTGCAGTAGGTAACTGAATACGTAAGGGTGCGAGGAGGTTCGGCTTCCCAGTCCAAATGAAGCAAAGTAGGAGGATAAAGTACGTAATATAAGTCACAACGTGCCAGATCTAACATAAGACTGGAGCTTATTTAAGAGTCGGTGAAGTTAGTGGGTACGCTGCGACTTCAGACATTGTAGAAGGTTAACACCTAGCATGTTAGCGAAAGCTAATTGGTGACTCACTATTGTTCCCCGAAAGAGAGCTTCCCCTTACGCGAAACTATTCGGACAGTCTGCTCAGCTGGACTTTTCGCCAACCTTGCGGCTTCACCCATTCAATTTTAGGAACTGCAAATATAAAACTGATTCGTGACCAGGCATGCTCATGTGACATCGACAGATCTTAGTCGAACTTGACGTTTACTTCCTATTGTTAAGGCAAGCCCCGTGTAGGTATGGCGCCAGGGACCACATTTTAAACTGCTACCATTACGCCCGGCAAGACGTACCGCGTCGTATGCTCGCACAACTTCGCATATCTCAATTTCCTAAACGTTGTAGACACCATGGAAGAAATGCCCCGCTTAAGAATCCTCCAGCACCAATTTGTCTCAAAAGATACTAATAAAGACTGAAGAAAGAAGAGTGGAAGTTTTACAATGCCAATTCCGCACAACATGGCACCACACGGACCCACCAATGTTATGCGCTGCTACAGTAAATGTCAACTACCGCCGCAGGCTAATGCTCGTAACCAGGTGTCTCATTACAAATATGCTTCTGTATGATGGCGTACTCCGCAAGCAGAGTCAAGATGAAAACGTCTAACTGTGCACGATTTGCACCTTATTAGGAAAGTGAAGAACTTTCGCCGCCTACATTATATTGCCGCTGTAAAAACAAACTGCCGAAAAAAATCATATTCCGAATGAGTCAGCATTTAGAAATTTCACTTTGGTTTTTCCAGCATCTAATGCACAGACGCTTGCATAATTAAACCACACCCAAGGGAGTAATGGTGCTCAAGTTATATAGCAGTAAGGTTATATAGTAATATAGCATTTAAATAACACATTCATGAATCTATTTACACACCGGATTTTGACCTTGACTGCTTCAGTTCCAGTGCTGCTATCATGGTTGAACGTCTCGCTTGCAGCAAGAACGCAACTCGCTTCATGGCCGGTCGGTCGTACTGAACACATCACGTTCTCCTGCAGTCCATGTGCCAGACTGAGAACTAACCAAGCACGCTGGTATATAGTGCTCAGAAAGGTACTGCGAATGGCCGTCGTAGAGTTGAAGTCCTGGGAAACGTGGGGGGAGGACGGGAATCCTCCTGCACTCCCGATGCTGGGAAGGAGACACGCACGCATAATGTTACAGCTGAAAGAAAAGGCTACAAAAAGAAAGAACGTCTTTGCTGCAATAAGATGACAAATCAAGCGATACAGTCGACTTTCCAAAAAGATTTATAATCAGATAACCTGAAAAGCTGGGATTACAGAAAGAATCTTGCGACAACAGAGCGCGAAATCATGCGATAACATTGGGTCGATTTATGCCTTGACGATCTGTTACCAGTTTTAACGCGTAACAGCGATGGCAGAGCGACCGGACGTTCACAGGCACTGGAATCTTGCGGGAGCAGCTTGTCGTTTACAATTAGCGGCCCTGTTGAAATGGAAACAATTTTAGCAATGAAAGGCTGTTGGATACCGGCGCCAAGATGCGACAGAAACGCCTATATCTGCTCTTTCTTCCGGTTGGTCTCTTTCACCATTGTAAGCCAACTCGCACGCATAAAACTTCACTACCGGAACCCACCTGGTCGTTTCAGCTGTTTATGCCGGTATTTGTGTTGGTGCAATGTTTACTCTAACATTACTATTAGCCGATGACGTCAAAGAGAACCCCGGGCCTCTGCAGTCGGAAAAGCGGGAGCGTGAAAAACTGGAAGCAATTCGTCGATACCAAAGATATTGCCAGGTCAAGACAAACTCGTTAAAGGGTCATTCCACGCCAAACGTCCCAAACATAGCGCTCGACCCCCCTCCAATTGTATTGTAAAAAATTGTGGACGTTCATATCAATGCACTATTTGCCCTCGGAAAGTATTTTTTGGAAAAAAAATTTTTTTTGTCTATTACAGTGATTTGAATTTTGCCGTAGTGGGTGAAACCTAGGTTGCGAAAAAATGCTCTAAAAATACAATACCTCACGGAACGCCTTCAAAATCTGCTATTCGCTTGAAAAGGAATGGGACCATATTATTATCACCCATTGACGACCATTACTATGTCTCACGACGTGCTTTGTGGTGAAGAAATGCTGCAATTCTGCGCCCATTTTGATTATTTTTTTAAAATTCTGCGAATATTACAGACACAATAGGACTATATCACATGGCTGGATAGTTGACAGTAAGCGTGTCAAAAAAGTATTGAAGTCGATGACCCAGTAGTTTCGAAGTGGAAGGGGCGCAAACATTGAAAAATGTGTGAAATGCTCCATGTTCAGGCACATGTGGTGTGGTGTTGCGGTCCAAGTAAAAATGCACGCTTGGTGTCATTTTGAAGAGCAAACAAAGGAGATTTATTTGTGAAAGTTTCATCGGAGTTATTTTTGTTTTAGGCGAGAAAAACATTTATGGTGAGCGTTCGCGGCGTGCCGGGGCGCGGGACCGTAAGTCCGCTTCACTGCGCCGCCACACTTCCTTGGGGCCACGGAATTATGCGGCGCCCACGCGGGTGTGCTGCTGTGAGTTTTCTCGTTTTGACGCACATTCTTCGGCTTTCAGCAGTGCCGCCGACGAAGTGTCACGGAAAACGAGAGATGGTTGGTTTAAAATATATTGTTATATAATAAAAGGGCCTAATACACTTGTAGTTCTGTTTATGGGCAGCTTGCTTGAACGTGACTCGCACCATTCGTGCCTCGGAGCCGACTGGTGCTTCGTATTCTCACGCTCGGATCTTCGGCAGAGGTGAACTTTGCTCCGGTGATCGCGTTGCCGAGCGAGCACGCGGCACTCGCGGTTCGTCTTTCGGCCGCATCCCTTGGCAGCGCGTAAAATAAACATTGCGAACGGTGTATCGTGTCATATTTTACATGGATAGCCTGTACAACGGATACCGAAAGCGGAAACCGCCTTCGTCCTTTTAGTTGTTTATCGCTTTCTCTCAGTAATCGTAAGGTGATTACTAAGCTGAAGGCATCGCATGCAGCGTGGATGGCGAGAGAGCGCGTGGGGTTTATTCTTTGACTGCGCACCCACAAAGAAGGTTCTAGCTTGGAACGGAGGCAAGACGACTATAGTATTGCTTTTCCGAGAGCGGCCGAAATGATGGAAGGAAGGCGAGCAAGAGACCGTGCCAGTGCTTCTGCACCTGAAGCTTCTACCTCTGAAGGTAAGCATCGATAACTTTAAAGCGCTTTTATTTCTTGGTTTACGAATCAACTAATAAGTTATGCCTCAGGTCCTCGCCTTCACGGGATGCGCTTTTTTTTACGCTTTAGAACTGTCATGCAAAATGAAGATTACGCTTGTCTTCATGTTTCTGGTGTATATATATGCGTAAAAATAAGATGGAAAGCAGTGATTAATGATTTTTTTAAATTTATGAAGCTGTTCATTACACTTTCTCGTGAAAATTATGTGCGCCGAACCAACTACACAAGCAGTATTTTTGGAGTAAGAGTAACTTTGATGGCACTGTTCTACATATTTATTTAAGAACACGGCAGCAGGATGTTTCTATGCACATTTATGTTCCATTTCCTGTATTTCAGGAAGTCAACTGCCTGCGTGTTCACTTGGCCCTACGGATTGCCACAAGACAACGCAGTCAAAGCAACCACAGATTAAATGTGCAAGATCTGGGTGAAAAAGATCGTCGTCTCTCGAGAATGCGGTGCAAACATACGCAAGAAATTTCTGCCGTATGCTCCCATCACTATACCATGTTCGTGAAACGGTACAGAACTCGCATGGCGTCGAAGTGGTGCTCTAACCCGTTCCTCAAGCATGGGAAAAATGTGCGTGGTACATGTATTATTACCACAACTTTGACTGACCTCCAACACACTACGTCCGCCGCGGTGGTATAGCGGTTAGGGTGCTCGGCTGCTGACCCGAAGGTCGCGGGTTCGATCCCGGCCGCGGCGGTCGCATTTCGATGGAGGCGAAATGGTAGAGGCCCGTGTACTGTGCGATGTCAGTGCACGTTAAAGAACACCAGATGGTCGAAATTTCCGGAGCCCTCCACTACGGCGTCTCTCATAATCATATCGTGGTTTTGGGACGTTAAACCCCAGATATTATTATTATTATCCAACACACTACAGCTGCAGTGGCTACATTTCAAGATGAAGTACTAAAAGTCCTAAAACATGAACTTCCTGATGTCAAAAAAGTTCACTACTTTTCAGACGGTGCATCGTCGCAGTACAAAAACAAGAAAACTTTTGTAAACTTGTGCTACCATGAAAAAGACTTTAGTTTCGCTGCAGAGTGGAACTTTTTCGCAACCTCTCATGGTAAGAGCTTGCGATGGCGGCACCGTGAAGCGGCTGGCAGCCAGGGCAAGTCTTCAGAGACCCTACAAGGGACATATCCTTACATCCCATGAACTTTTTACCTGGTCAGAAAAAAATATCAAATGTATATTTGTGCTCTGGGTGCCAGAGAGAAGGGTTGAAAAAAAAAATTGGCCGCGTATCTGCGTGCTTCGCTGCAAATGTCGTCGAAAGACGATAGTCTTGTGCCGACTGCACTGCATGAGCGGCATGAGTACCACAATTTAATAGCCGGGCTAGCCGCTGGGCTCGTTTTTCGGACGTTTTCCGGGCGCGCTTAGACGGACGCCGGCGTTTCTCCGCTGAAATTTGGTCGTCGGTCTTTTCTCTGCGTTCTCTGATCATGTCTTGTAGAGTGGGTCGTATTTCATCAAGCGGCCATATATGTTTTGCCTTGCCTGAGACAGCGCTCTTCTACGATGAATCAGCCGCATCTGGCTGGCATTGATAAAACAGAAGAGGACGCCATCTACAGCGCTACCGGGGAACATCGGCTTGTGTTGAACAATGCTGCTGCCAGGTGGCAGCACCACAGCCAGCCACAGCGTCGAAGTTAAATCACTGGGCGGAGACTTGTGATGTACACAGCAGCGCAGCGTAATAAACACTAGGATCTTTACAATTACGTATCTATAGATTTTGTTTTAAAGGAACACTGTGAATAGTACTAAGGTATTGATGTTGTGCCTCAGGTATGCGTAATATTTGATTTTTAATTGCCCACGCTCACCCGTATGAACACATGCTTCTTGGTCATGATTGGATGTCGTAAGGCAGGGGGGTTAAAGTTTGGCCAACTAGCTCAATCGTGTGACGTGCCGACAAACAGACAGACAGACAGACAGACAGACAGACCAAAATTTCTCCGTTTAGGTATCCCAAGAAAGACTATCGTCTTTAAAAAAAGTTGAGCTCTCAGCAAGGTTTGAGTCTACAATATCCATCAAAGGTACGCGCACGTTGCACCATTTCGTGCCTTCACCACTGACCACTGTTAATACCGGGCTGACCTCCTACTCAGCAACACAGGCATTTCAAGTGGTGAAGACCATACGTCGGCAACGGAAGTAAGAACTGCAACCTCCGCAGAGATCGAAAACCAGGCACACAACCCAAGTTCTGCGTCTGTCGTACGTTCCGACTACTAACCGGCAGCCTTTAGTGCCCTTCCGAAACCTTCTACCAGCCATATACACTGTTTGCAAGTTTTCAGCAACGTGAAAACACACAGAGGCACACGATCTTGCGCACCCGCGTGGGCGCCGCATAATTCCGTGGCCCCAAGGAAGTGTGGCGGCGCAGTGAAGCGGACTTACGGTCCCGCGCCCCGGCACGCCGCGAACGCTCACCATAAATTTTTGTTTCTCGCCTAAAACAAAAATAACTCCGATGAAACTTTCACAAATAAATCTCCTTTGTTTGCTCTTCAAAATGAGACCAAGCGTGCATTTTTACTTGGACCGCAACACCACACCACATGTGCCTGAACATGGAGCATTTCACACATTTTTCAATGTTTGCGCCCCTTCCACTTCGAAACTACTGGGTCATCGACTTCAATACTTTTTTGACACGCTTACTGTCAACTATCCAGCCATGTGATATAGTCCTATTGTGTCTGTAATATTCGCAGAATTTTAAAAAAAATAATCAAAATGGGCGCAGAATTGCAGCATTTCTTCACCACAAAGCACGTCGTGAGACATAGTAATGGTCGTCAATGGGTGATAAGATAGTCCCATTCCTTTTCAAGCGAATAGCAGATTTTGAAGGCGTTCCGTGAGGTATTGTATTTTTTAGAGCATTTTTTTCGCAACCTAGGTTTCACCCACTACGGCAAAATTCAAATCACTGTAATAGACAAAAAAAATTTTTTTTCCAAAAAATACTTTCCGAGGGCAAATAGTGCACTGATATGAACGTTCACAATTTTTTACAATACAATTGGAGGGGGGTCGAGCGCAATGTTTGGGACGTTTGGCGTGGAATGACCCTAAACATAACATAACTGTTAGTTTCACGTCCCAGAACCACGATAGGATTACGAGGGCCGCCTTATTAGAGGGCTATCTGGTGTTCTTTAACGGGCCGCCGTATTTCGACTATCTGGTGTTCTTTAACGTGCACTGACATCGCACAGAACACGGGCCTCTAGCATTTCGCCTCCACCGAAGTGCGACATCCGCTGCCGGTATCAAACCCGCGACATTCGGCACTGTATACACCACTGTGGCGGATGAACAGTTAGAAGAACTAAGACTCCAACAAAGAAAAAAAAGCGAAGACAAGCTTGGAAATCTAAGGTCAAAAGTCGCCAAATCAGCAGATGATCTGTCCGCTTTGAACAGAACCGAACAACATGCAGAAAGTAACCAGCTTTCAGTAGCTATGCGAAACGTATTAAGCAATCGGGAAGTAACCTAAAATTGTTGACGTAGGAATAATTTGCTATTTTACAGTACAGAAGATAAAAACCAGAAGGAAACATTGGATGCATCACAGCGTAAGGTTGTATCTATCTTCCCAGCCAAGATGAATGTCACTGTTGAACCGTCAACAATTCAGACAGCCCATAGGATGCGGAAGCGTAATAAATACCGCGAAATTCACATTTATTGGCTTTCGCTTATTTTTAAGGACAAACAGCGTCTTCTCTCTGCAGCTTCGGAACTGTAAGCCAGCGTAGTAGCGCCAAATGCAGCGTAGTAGCGCCCCGCTAAGCGGACTGATTGCGTATGCGCGGGGAACAGAGCTGTGAAGGTAAATTTCAGCTGAAGTACGACAACATTATTAAATGTGAAGCATTTCTTTGCGTACTGCAGACACTTGTCGCGTTTCTATCTATATCTAGCCGCCTACGTCTAGGTGCTCTCGTGATAACCTCCTTAACTTGGGGTAGACCAAAATTTGTATGGGAGGGTAAGAGGGTTTGACAGTTATGACTGTCTGGTCATGACATGAATAGCGTGAAAATCCCGTCGCGGACGACGTCACACCCTTTCCTCCAGGCACGTGTGGCACATACCCGCATACCACGGGCCGCGGTATGCGGGTATGCGCCACTGGTATTTGACAGTTTGTTCTCGCCGTTCCTCGGTAGATATAGACGTTGGTAATTTAAATGCGAGAGCGTTAAGACAAACCGACATCGGTAGCGTTGACCCGACGAATGCAAAGAATATATGTTATGGTCCCAGAAGGAATCGAACCCAAGCATTCTGCGGAAGTCATTTCGAACCCAGGTCTCTGAAGTCATTTAGAAAAAGACCCTATGCAGGCGTAATGTTGGTGAAACGTCAATTGTGGTTGCCCATCTAATTTTATAAACATTCCATATGTACTCCAATGATACAGGAGTCACGTCGGGTTAGCGTCAATTGTAGTTAAGCATAGCTCGGCACACTCACTCATGAGTGCACTCAACTCACACTCACTCACTCATTTGAACGTGGTGAGTTGAGTATGAGTGAGTACTCATGCGTGTGAGTGGACGTGAGTGTGAACGTGAGTGAGTGCGAAGGCTGAAAAAAATTGTGGTGAGTGAGTTTGAGTGAGTACTCCCTTAAAGTGCCGACCTATGGAGCTCGGCAAACTCACTCATGAGTGCACTCAACTCACACTCACTCACTCATTTGAACGTGGTGAGTTGAGTATGAGTGAGTACTCATGAGTGTGAGTGGACGTGAGTGTGAACGTGAGTGAGTGAGTGCGAAGGCTGAAAAAATTGTGGTGAGTGAGTTTCAGTGAGTACTCCCTTAAAGTGCCGACCTATGTAGTTAAGTGCTATCCACTGAAGTTGGTCTATATATAGCACTATCCAGGACTACCATCCTCGCAAGTACAAGCGCTACATTTCAGCTTACCGCTTCTGGTGTTGGTGATACCCATGTTGCTGTTGGCATCGTTACGCAACTGTAAACAACTAGTTATATAAAACATATGCGACCGTTAAACATACATGTGTGTGCGTATAACATTTGTACATGTGTTTCGAGTCATATCGTAACGCCTCGCTCAACAAAAAATCGCACCACAGTCACCTTCCCTCCGTATGCTTCGCATGACATCGATTCCCACGGTAAGTAGGATCTGCCGAATTTTTTTAACGAAAGACATATTTATGCTGGCACAACACGTACGGGAGCACATTCGATAGCAATCAACGTGTACACCGTTGGGTTCAATACACAGTCGTCACGTTACTTGTGCGTTTCTGTTATCAATGGCAGGAGCCTGAAGAATAAAACCGACGAATTTTCTAGCTTAATGTGCATTTCGCGGCCAGATATTGTCATTGGGAAAGAATCTGTGCTTGTATCTAGAACAACGGATGGCGAGGTGTTTCGAATTCGGCTACATAGCTTATAGAAAAGACCGTACTCACCAGGGAGGCGAAGTGTTCATCCCAGTACCTGAAAGAATCAGAAGAGTGCCATTTTATTGTGATTGAGCTTCTTCAGAATACATTTGGTGTAGAATATGGCTTTCTGGTCGCAACAGTCTCGTGGTAGGATTATTTGACAGGTCACTATCCTCAACAAGCATAGAAACATTTCGTAGTCTCGCACAACCACTGTCGTTCTTGTCAGAGACCATGCTGCTTGGTGTAGATTTTACCATGGCTGAAGTGACATGGCGTAATCAATATCCTGCAGTGGCCATCGGCTCAGTACTTCACTCGGCCTTCATTGAACTCGAGCAGTTTGCCTATTTCATAACGCGTCACATTTCAGTTCCAAAGAGTACGTTGCATTTGCTGTTTAGCAACAATGTGAACCGGTTGCAACAGTTACGGCTGCACCGGGGATAAGCGAACATGACGTCGTACCCGTAACAGTGGTATGCAAGAAGTTATAGATTATACAGTACACAAGGCATTTAATAAAATATCACCAAAACAAACTAGAAGCTGAGACCTTCAACTAAAACATTAAAACAATTAAGGGTAGCAAAAAGAGCATACTTATTGACATTGGCTGAAAGAAAATATTAATCCAAAGGATGCATGAAAAGTAACAGACAAGAAAGTTATCACCCTCTGAGATATGAGGGTCATACATTTACTGATGACAAAAAAAAAAGATTGTTTCATGGGATATTTTCTCTCCTTTACAGCATGCCGTCATAATGTACTATGCGTCAAGTTACCTCCATTGAATGACATCGAAATGAGGCTGCCGTGGACGGGAATGAACCCGCGAACTTCGGGTCGCCAGCCGAGCCCCGTAACCACTGTGCCACCGAGGCGAACGCTTCGTTTATTCGGGTGTGCGTCTCCAGCCAAGTGGGTCGTTCAGGCTGGCGTGGGGGATTTCTGCGTCGCGCATCTGGTTGTCTGCGCTGGAGATGTTGAATTGAATCGCGGCCCTGGTAAGCCTGAACAGGTCGCCGAGCTCGTGGAAAACTTCAGAGACATCCCGCTAAATGATATCCGGAAAAATGCGAAAAATTAAAAGACGGCCTTTCAAGCTTGAAGACACGTTGCACGTAATAGGTAACTTGCGCCAAGATGTCGCGAGCGTGAACGCTACGCTGTAGGAATCGCATGTACATTCAATGAAAGCAGTCTGATCAACAAACCAGTCGATTATAATAAGCGAATGCGTGCCAACAACGTGATCGTCAAGAGTGTTTGAATAGCGGATATAAAGGACAGATGTGGCGAAAAACCTTGCAGCCAAAATCAACGAACGTATCAAAGAGATCGAGAACTTGAGAGGTCAAACTGAATTTATCGAAACCTTATTTTAAGAAGTTCCAGATCTAAGGATGAAATTTTAATTCCCTGGCGGATGTCGATCGACTGCACTGCTGGCATCGACGCCATAACGAAAACTTGGCACGAAAGCCGATTTAAGAAACTTTTTTTTTTGTGATAGAAACGAGTAAAAAAAGAACTTTCTAATACTGACACAAACTGGTTATTCTCCAAGCGTGCGCTCCACCGCTGTTTCATTAAATTATCTAGCGGCGACCTTTGTTTTACTTTGACGAGGCTGCACGCAGCCCCCGTGCACGCAACAATGGACTCAAAGGTTGGCGACGATCTTGCGTACCACATGACGCAAAGGGCGGTGGAGGTTTGAACCAGTAAATGCACCCACATGAACACTATGGCGGTTACTTGCGCTATTTTATGGTTTATGCGTTAGGTCACACCGATCGTCTCCACTCAACTATCTCGGTAGGGCTGCTCGCACGATCATATCATTCGTTCTTCCCGTATCGGCAGGCTGTCATAACTTCACGCGACCTGACTTGCATCTACCGCACATGGGAGTCTCCTCGTTCACTCTGCCCTCGAAGTCTTTAGAGGCGCAGGCGTGGGTTAGCGGCAGTTACAATGCCTCGGTAGCTTACCATTTTAGATTGCGACAGACTTAAGAGCGGAACATTTTAGGGGCACGAGCTGTCATCTGTCTCACGTCGTCTCGTTCGTAGTCTTTCTGCCGTCTCCTCGCAGCTTGGCGGCACGCAGGCAAAACCATGCATAGCAGAGCCATGTGCAGTATAGCAAGGGGTCGGGAAAGGGAAGCGAGGATGAGTGACGTGAGGGGAGATGGTAAAGGATGGCATAGACATGTATAGTATGCAGACTTGTTCCCGTTACAGATAATAAGTAACCGATTAAAATTTCAATTACTTGAATATGTAATTGAGTGCAGTAGTCAATTACACCCCCAAGAAAGGCAACCGAGAAATTGCAGAAATTTAATAGATTATGTTTGCGTTACTTTCCTTCAACATTTTATTGCCGTAACACAGCAACACAACTAACGAACTACTGTGCCTTGCATGGTAGAGAGAAGGCGGGGAGGTTTACTGTGGCGTCTGTGATATAGTGCTACGCGTTGTTAACTTGCAACAGTTTTTTGTAGCGAGAGCTACATTGGCCGTGTTATCGCCGTGGCCGCACCACTCGCCGAGTCACGTGGCATGACGTGAGAGGAGGAGCCGGCGTTGCATTTTATATATAGAAGGGGCGGCTCGGTGGGATTCATGGGCAGATATGGAAAGGGAGTCGGAGAGAATGAACGAAACCAAGAGGAGGCAGCGAGCCGACGAGAAAGAACGAGCCTCACGCCTCGAGGAGCGTAACCGTAAAGAGAACCAAGCTAAACAATAGACAGATTTAGTTGGGCTTCCTCAGGAGCTCTGCGGACCCAGCAAGCTGTTGCGGACGCTGAACTAAATCTGTCCAATAAGATAAACAGTACCTCTCGCTACGCACACCCAGGCATAACAGAGTTAAGCCACAGCCATTTTTTTAAAAGTTGTCGCCAATTATTCCACGTTAAGAGGTAAGTTACACTGAGCCCTCTCAACGACGCTGAGCCCTCTCAGTTAAGACGTAAAAACACTGCTCGCCACCACGTAGTTGCGCTGTACTTGGATGCTGGTGTCCATGTCCTCTAAGAAGCGTCGCGCCTAGCTGTTGCTTGCGTTCGATAAGGCGTTGCAGTTGACGCCAAGGAAGAGGCTCTGTGGGGACCCAATGGTCTGACAGGACGGGGGTTTCAACAGAGCGGTTGAATATTTTTCGGGAAAAGAACTGCCGTAGAAGACTGTTTACAACTTGATTACCGGTAATCAATTACAAGAAAATGTAATTCATTTACCCAAAACGTTACACTTTCGGAAAAGTAATCGATTATATTACTAAATTACACGAAAACATAATTGACTACAAGTAATCGATTACTTGTAACGCGTTGCTTACAACTCCGATAGTATGGTATAGCCAGGGGGTGGGAAAGGAAAGGGGGGGAGGAGGGCAGAGGGCAAAGCATGTCATATGCCACGTATGGTGTCACGCAGGCGAAACCATGTAAACCATAGGCGTGTATAGAAGAGCCATGTATAATATAGCTAGGGGGCGGGAAAGGAAGTGATGTGAGGAGAAAACGTTGGAGAGGGTAAAGCATAACGTAGCCATGTATAGTATAGCAAGGCGGTGGAAAAGGGAAGTGATGGCGAGGAGTGCTTAGGGTGAATAGGAGGGAAAGGTTGTGGGGACACTATACATGGCTATGCATAACATAGCCGTGTATAGTGCAGTATAGCAAGAGGGTAGGAAAGGGAAGTGAGGATGATGAGGATTGATGTGAGGGAAAGGAGAGGGAAAACAGGAGACGAGGCAGTGCCATTGTATGAGAAATGAACGTTTCTTTTACTTCGGAACACCAGCGCGTGCTTTCCCGCGAACGCCAGCGTCGGCGAAGGGCAGGCAAACCTGATCAGTACTTCCTGGAGCTTTCGCGTTGAGTGCAACTGCGTACATTTTATTTTCGATTCCATGACCTTCCAGATTTAACAAAAAATTACACCATCTCCCGCTAAAGGGAACTATGTGTAGATGCGAAGCAGCGGGCGCGAACGCTTACACTGGCGGCGGCGTTGACGCTGGCGCTCATCGCGGCGTTGCGCAGGAGAGAAACCTGGGGAGGCGCAAAGCACGCAGTGATGGACCGGTGTTTCCTACTGGAACATGCCGATCGCTGCTAATGGGCAATGAGAGACAGAAGACTCCGATTGGACACAGAGACCCGCAGTCCGCTTTTAGTTAACGTGCACGCTGCGAATTTTTATTGTTCAACAACGCACAGGAGAAATCTCCCATCGACACTATATAACTTGCAGGTAAAGATCCAGTGCCTATATATACGGGGTGGCCAGTGAACAGTTGTGCAGCGGGAGCAGTCCGTTTTTTTTCAATCAAGAAACTCGCTCGCAGACGCTGCCCGAGTCGGCGTTGCGAGGTGAGAGAGGGGTCACCACTTCTGTGGTCCAACTGATTCTAAGAAGGTTGGCCGCACCCCACACGGCTGTGGAATTTTTATAGCTGTGAAAAACAAAAAACATCTATACCACCTGGACTGCATGCACGAAAACTGCATTTCTTGGCAGCAGTCCGATTTTGTTACATGTATAGCGAGCGTGTGTTAACGTCTGCCAGATTGTCCTGGAGATTTCCTCGAAAACCTGAACGAAACACGCAGTTCGTTCACGATACGTACCGCGCCTAGGAACAGTGATTGCTGGCGACTAACCACCACGGCGTTAATAGGTAGACCTGCAGACTATTGACGTGTTTACGTCCATAGACGTGCTTACGTCGAACGACGTATCTGAATTGTTATCCTTCTGTCAGCAGTTCTTGTAATTGATATCAAGCACAATGGAAATAACTGAAAGAAGTAAGCAGCACACTGACAGGTGTCGTGTCGACTCTCTGTCGCGATGCTGTAGCCTTGTTACTACTCTCTGGTGACACAGAACTTAACACCAGCCCAGCGGGAGCATGCGAGCTAGATCCTATGCTAAGCGCTATCAAGAAAATAGGACGACAGCAAAATACAATTCGCTTTCAACTAGGTAACCTCAAGAGTGCTAATGTTACGCAAGAAAAAAAATGGTCTCATCTCTAATTAACTTTGGGTGAGTCGACAAAAATGATGCAGCAATTGTTTAAAAGACTAACGATACGCAGCAAATATAAAGTGACCTAGAAGTCTAAAGCTGCCTGTCTGGACACGAGGAATAGGCTACGCAGAAACAGTCCCGATTTTCTTGGTCTTGACGGTGAAGAAAACGAATCATGGGATGTCTCGGAGCAAAGA
This sequence comes from Rhipicephalus appendiculatus, assembly GCA_030522465.1. NCBI lineage: Eukaryota > Metazoa > Arthropoda > Arachnida > Ixodida > Ixodidae > Rhipicephalus > Rhipicephalus appendiculatus. The sequence continues at coordinate 15,649 of JALIZH010018026.1, forward strand.
GTCACGACATTGTGTTCGAACAACCTAAAGTCGCAAATGGACGTGGCAAGTATCAAACACGCACATCGGGTGGGTAAAGTCTGCCCGGGGCAAAAAACGGCTGATTATTGCGAAAATGAATCGGTTGAAGAATAAAGCGAAAATCTTGGCCGGTGGCCATGGACTAAAATATATGCTGTGGGGGGAGGATTTCGCACCCGCTACGCACGGACAAAGCTGGTAAAATTTATAAGTCTTCAGAAACGTCCTTTAAAACTAGCACTTCATCACCTTTATGTGGGGAGGAACACATACTTTTATGATAAAGACACGGGCAGTGGGAATGAGTGCTCTCGCTTTTCAGAAGGCAAGATATATGTGCTCGCCCGTGCCACGGTTGGAAATGAGTGATGCAATCCAATCGGTTTCAGCCCTGTCCGTGTTCGAAACCGCCAAGCATGTTTTTTAACATTGCATTAACTGCTATACGAAGTGTGTGCGTAAACGTGATTACCTCTGTAGCTATATCACCGATACAGATGCTGACATCATTTTGCTCACCAAAACGTGGCTAAATCACGACATCAGAGCGATATTCTGACATTTATTTGATACTTTATCGTCATGGCCATTGGCAGGAGTGGTAGTGGCGTACTCAAGCTTTAAAAAAATTTGCAGTCATCAATCTACAGCTATCATGGATATGCATGCATAATTCCCCCCTGAAGTCTATCTTCGGACTCTGCTACAGACCCTAAGAAAGCCAGCTACTTTAATTTTCGTGGCGCGTTAGAAGACAAAAAACTCCCCAGGTTTCCATTTTTCTCTTCGGGGATTTCAACCAACCACTAATTAGCCTCTGCTAACAGCATGTCACAGATCTCCGTCTAGTGAACGTAAAAAGCTCCTCGAATTAGTAATGGACTTTTACCTTCAAGTTATAACATGCCCCACTAGAGGCGACGATAGACTCGATCGCTTACTTGCCGACAAATTGCCCCGATGACATCGCTAGTATAACTGCTCTACCTGAGCTTAGCGATCAGTTTTTTTTACACGTAATTATCTCAGTTACAGAAAAGAAGAATTACGATCTTACCCCGGGTCCCGACGCGGGCGCCACGACACAGACGTCAACGGGCGCAGAAGCCAATGCACAGCTTCGGAGCCATATACGGCTGTACGGCACCAAAAAAATGCGGTTCGCCGACAATCCTTCGTTTTTTTTATTGTACAGGTGAGAAAATATTACGGCAAGTGTTTTCGTTCAACCGATCCTTTTCATCTCCACAGGATAGCACACACTGACTACGGGGACAAAGGGAGAAGAACACGACAACACAAGCGCTGAACACGACACCACATCCTTTTCTGCTAGTGCTACCTTGCCCATGGCTGTGTTGCTCACTTGATGTTGCTCTTAGTTGCCTTAAGAAACTGGGGCTTCTAGGAGGGGACATTAAAACTAACCCCGGTCCCGACAGTACTCTCGCAGCTGATATTAAGGATATCAAAAAAAAAATTACTGGCTGGCAGAAATCAAGAGAAACGCAGACGCCTTGTCTAAAGTTGAAGGAAAAGTAACTGTGCGAGGACCGGCTTTCACATATCACTTTTTGGGTTACCAGAACCATAAGGTGAAAACGGCAAATCCCTGGAAGCAGCAGTAAATGAAGGAATCTTCCAAGAATACTCGAGCTGGACCCGATCGCTTTTAAACGCATTGACATTAGGTCGACCGCCTCCGAATAATAAAGAACCGGTCATCCTGAGACAGCTAGGCTCGAGATATAAAGTCCTAGTTGAGGAACGCTGCTATATCAACAACTGATGATTATTCGCAAAAAGCTGCAGGCAAGCACGAAAGAAAACCGTGAGGAGGGGGAAAGGGTTGCGTTAGTGTGACAAAATGAACATCAATGAGGAAGGTTATGTTGGAGTTATTTAAAGAAACGATGCGGAAAGACCACGCGCTCCAATGACACGTAGTCACTCGCGAAGGCTGAAGTAGACACAAGATTCGCAGACTGTAAACGCAATGTTTCAAAGCTCCCGTGTTTACAAAAAATCCGTCCTCCCTACCTCGGAAATTCAGTTTCAAGATAAGGAAACACCTCCTTATCGTCAATTTGAATGTAGCGCAGTGAACAAGACTTATCCCAGAAACTCACTCGCTACAGCATGATCCACACATTGCATAATCCACACATAGGAGCAACGCCCATCGGGGATACTCCCGACCTGGAGTGCTTATGGGTCAGGGTATCACGCTGCAGTCATTGCTTCGTGTTGTACACGCGTTACAGGCCACCTGATGATACTTCAGACTACTTAAACTTCAGGAGCACATGTCATGTCCACTAACCAAAAAACTCGCAGGATCTCGCATGCATTCACCTAAGACGACTGGGAGGCGAAAGCCATCTTTTTCTTCGGGGTCGATGTTTTGAACATCTCCGGCCCCTTTCATAGATATCTCGGCACTTAAGGTGGTTTTATTACCGCCTCAAGGATCTGAGGTCCTGCAAGCTTTCTGAACCTAAGCTGGTCATGCACCGCCTCGGTCCACCATTGACCAAGGGAAAATTTGTTGGGATGACATCACGTTATGTGAAGCTATAATGACGCCAGTCATGATGACTGCACAAATTTTGGTGATCTGTGACGCGATCACGATTTTTTGCATCAGTAGTGTCCGCGCCCACGCGGGATGCCGCTGGACAATGAATAAATAAATACCCTATTGGCGTCAACGCCAATAGGGAATTTTTCAACAGCGCTACGACAACCCTAAAAAAATAAATATGCAACTACAATCCTCATGAGCACTGAAAGTTATCCGTGGTTTAACAAGCATCAAAAAAAGCCTCCTCAAAAGAAAAAAAAACACCTTTACAGTTCGGCTAGAACAAACCAATCTCCTTGATCATGGGGACCATGACTATCAGTGCGCAAAACAGTACCTCAAAGACTTCGAAGCAAAAGCTATATTCTTTTCTGCCACTTTTCTCACAATGCTGCATACAAACCAGAGAAAATTTTGGAATGTCATTTCGACCAAAACTCAATCAATGCAAATTCAACTCTTTAACGAGGATGACGAAAGTATGAAATCTAACCAGTGCGCCACCGCCCTTAACAATTACTTCGCGTCTGTTTTTACTGTCACTATTGAGTCTAACATTGAACCCATAGCGGACTTCTGTTCCGCAGCCATGCCTGATGTCCAAATAACCTCGGATGGAATATCTAAACTGATAAGCAGCATTAAAATAGCTTCATCATCATGCTGCGAAAACATGAATAGTAGGATTTTACAAATACCATCACCGTGTACAGTAAAATACAGTGCCTGATATTTAAACATTGCTTGCAAGATTCCGTGGGTCCAAACAATTTAAAACTAGACAGAAGTGTTTCACTGTTTAACGTGCCACCAATTACAGACCAATTGTTCTGACTAATGCTCCATGTAAACAGCTCGAACACGATCACTTCTAATTCTGGCTTCCGCAGGAAATGGTCTCGACAAACTCAATGTCAGAATGTACGCACAATTTCCTACGTTATACAGAGGATCCTTAGGTGCTATATTTCTAGGTTTTTCGAAGGCATTCGACTGGGTGCCCCGTACACATGTGCTCATTAAGCCAACTTCCTACTGTTAAAAAACACCAAGAACTGCGCAGCCTATTTCACGTTAATCTTCTCGCCGTCTTTATCATCCGGTAGCATCCCCTCACAGGAAGGGCAGGTCATTCCAACCTACAACTCTCCTCTTAACTATCGACCAATGTCCCCGACTAGTGTACCCTGCAAGATAATGGAGCAAGTCATCTACACGCAAATCATAGTTTCTTGACACCAACAACTTTTTCACACATCTCAACATGGATTCAGCAAGGGCCTCTCATGCGAAACGCAACTTGCTATGTTCATCCACGACTTATACATCAACCTCGATACTAACAAACAGGAAGATGCCATTTTTCTTGATTAGGCAAAAGCATTTGATAAGTTACACCACCAATTAAGCTCTCAGTTAAACCTGCATCGACATTCCTTGCTAGCCGATCACGGTCAGTACAAGCAGAGTCCTTCAATGCTTTTCTGGTCACGAAACTCCGCCCGCAGTTTCATACAGGGACAAAAGCTGCCGCTAGGGTCGCTGCAGTCAACGAGGGGGGCATCCGTGCGCGCGCGCTGCGCTCGGCTGAATGCTGTGCCGGTTCGAGGCAACAGCTTGTGTTGCACCAAACCGCAATAATTAAACTACCATTCATACTTCACCTGACATACAATGTGAATAATGCTTAAGCGAGAGAAAAACTTACTTTCGCGTATCTTTTTAAAGATACGCAAGGCTGCAATGGATCAAGTCCTGCCGATGAAGCAATATTCGCTGCATACGTCGTTCCAGCGCGGTTCCTTACCTCAGGCAATGGTGCACGAGAGTGTTTATTCAGGCAAAGGATATTTACTTAGATTTGTGGCCCTTCGCAAACCTCAAGAATGCACCAACTCGCAAACTGAAGTCTCACAGCGAGAGTCGAGCCAGCGCCGATCGCGCTGTTTACAATCAGACCACCTAAGCCGCGGGAGTTTGATACGAACGCATTACAAAAAAAAGAAAAAAAAAAGAAAAGCTTTGCATTCCTGTTTACAGTTTACAATCATTCAGTCCGCTGCAGCCTACCTCACAGAGCTTCGGCAACACTTGAAATCGGGAATGACGAAGCTTTCGCAAGGTAACGTCCATGTGCCGCGTGAATACCAACCGATCTCTTGGTTTTACCTGTAGTCTTACCTCCAGAGATTTTAACCACGCTGTGCTCATTTACTACGTGTAAATTTCACAAGTTCATGCTACATAGACATTGCACGAGCGAAAGTGTGTCGCACCTTTATATTGTGCAGCTACGCAAGGGCACTCGGGTATCTCCCGTCTTTGAGCTGGTGGCACTTTTACAAACCACAACATGAGTTACTCAGCCTGCTGGACGGGCTACATTTGCACGGCGCGATTAAACTCATTTCTTAATGAAGATTGCACTGGGGTGACCTGATTAAATGAAACGAAGCCGCGTTTCACTAATGTAGAGAAAATCAGCATACATGTTGACAAGCAGAGGTTCGTTGCACTTTCGATTTATTGAAAATGCGAAAAATGTGACAAGGGGCAAAGTACCCTAAAACATGCCAAGCTGAGGAAACACTAACGCCCATTGCGTCTATACTTCACTGATTGCTTATTTCAAAGCGCATGTTTGAGAACGTCGCAAGGTCGAGTCACTAGCTTACAATAAACAAAGCAAGAATGCTACGATTGAAGGAGAAAGAGAAAACTTTTATTAGAAAAAAACCTCAGCAAACAGAATGCTGTGGATGGCATTTTCCTAGCGTAGGAAAATTCTCAATATTGCCGGCACATGAACAAAGCAGGCTATTGAAAAAAAGCAAAACAAACTTTGAAGTACAATATAAATACACAAAAATTAGCATGACACATAGTAAATGAGAATTAAAAAAAACACTTTTTAAACTAGTCAAACAAGACAACAATGCAAAGCACTTAATAATCTGGAAAGAACCTAAAAATACCAGTAACTTGCGAAAATAACACTTAACTAATTAAAGTGACTAAAGAAACACTGAACGGCATTTGTGGTGTCTTGACTTCTCTCTTGTGTCAGCTTTTGCACACCGTGTCCTTTTTACACTTAACTAATGTAAGAAATATATTTACAAAGCCAGCACGTGCAGGAAGCACACCGCTGTTAAAACTAATGCGAGAGTGAGGCAAAACTTAGAAATACCAGAAAGAGAATGTTTGATGCACATGTGCAGTCATTCCTCGTGCACTGGCATGCACAGTGCATATATAATGAGGCAACCAAATGACGTTACAAAGTACACCTGCCGTAGTGAGCTGCATGCATCTGCTGCTGGATATGGCACAGGCTACCACCACCGAAAGAATTACCTCTCGCATTACACTTAAAACAGCACACGCAAACGTCACAAGCACCGAATAAAAGGATTGCTCGAGCAGTCGAATACTACCATAGAAGAGTTGCTGGTTTATCACAATGCTGGCATCCGTGCAAACACAAACCACAATGCAAAAAGAAAGTGCACTGCCTAATTAAATGCAAAACAATTAACAAAATGCATATAAACTTATGTTTGATGACAGCCAAGTGGTACTTAACTGCATCCTCTTGCTTTTAATAAGCACACAGTCTCCTCAAAAGGACAGATGACAATTTTTTGGAGAAAGATGTGGCATATTTCTTGAAAATATGTTTCTTTCTACCAGACAGACTATCAAGCTTACTGGGTCACAAATCGCTAGATGTTTTTGGTGTGTACGCTATGGTCACATCGGAGTCTTTAAAAATGATTGAAATACACACTACAGAGGCAGAGACCGATGTACGTAATAGAACATTTGCTCGCGTCTCACTAGCTTACCTCACGGCTGTTGGAGACTTCGCGTTCGCTTTCATCAGCCACTGATCAAATATCAACTTTTCGCGAGCGGAGAGCTTCTGGATGTCCTCATCCTGTCGTTTGTGTCTGTTCACCGACACGGTCATCTTTGCGAGCTTCATTTGGCACCGGCGAAGTTGCTGCGTCGCACTCCGGAGCTGGCCTTTCACGGCCTGCAACTCCGAAAAGGAGCAGACGAGCTCATCTGTTTGGCAGGCTGTGCCCGTGCACACTTCGACGTCCACTGTCGCATCTGAGGGGGGCGATACAAAGCACAATTTAATTGCCCAAGGCATTTGGGAGCAGCAGACAGATGGACGAAACGAGAAGCGAGGTCATGAGAAGATATTTAGCTTACCTTCATCGCCAGCTGCGGTTGTATCGGACGTTCCCGTGCTTGAAAATGGCAGAATGTTTCTCTTGGAGAGTCAGGTGAGGACAGTCGACACCTTTTAGCTGCTGGCTTTATTCTCGCTGACCGGGATCCCGGCTTCGGCTTGCTCATGTACGCCGGCAATCCTTTGAACAGGCGAGGAACGGCGCCGGCCCGCAACTTTGCCTTCTCGCGTTGCAACAACACATTTTCACCATTCACTACGAAGTCGTCCGTTCGAATAACATCGGTTGCGTCAAAATGTTTCTCGCACACTCTCACGTGTTCAGATTCGAAGTTAAATCCGCCAGCTTCCTGTCGCGGTATCGCACGTTTCCATTTCTCTCTATCGTCGCAGTCCCTCGGTAAACTCAATAACGACACCTTTTCGCTCGTGCCTCTGTAGCCGGAGCGGCAACCCGGTACACAACATGTCTTGGGCATCGTCGCTCACGTACACCATCCGTGTCCTCGCACACAATTCGCACAGTCGTCAGTCACACAAATTTAGAGAAACGACGAAAACTGAACGCCGATGCCGCCGCATTCCTCAGGTCACCAGCTCTCCCTATACGCAGCGAAGCTATCCTCAATGCCCCCTGCGCGCTCCTAGCGCCGCCTCGTGGGTTACTGCGGCGACATAGCAAGCTCTCCCCATAGAGTGACGGAGAAGTTTCGTGACCAGAAAAGCATTGAAGGACTCTGGTACAAGTAAATAATTCCATTTCCGCACCCCTCCCTGTAACGTCTGGCGTTCCGCAAAGTAGAGTCTTAGGCACACTGCTATTTCTTATTTATATTAATGACCTCCCTCTACATGTTGCCTCTTAATCTGAATGTTCGCAGATGGTTGTGTCATTGACCGCACAATCACTAACAATGCTGATCACGCCGTTTTGTATGAAGATCTTAACAATGTTCATAATTGGCGCAACAAATGGTAGATAACCCTCTATCACAGCAAATTCAAGGTACACTGCAAACGGGTTTGAGCCTACTATAGGGAGTTTTGCGCTCGTGTCGCAGCGTGCGTCCTAAAGGTAATACGCAAAACCCCCCTTCAAAAGGAGGTTCTAGGGTGGTAGGGCAAGATGGCGGTGCCTGTTGAAGCGAGAGCCGTATTTGACGCTCGTATTTGATTTCGATTTCTGTAATGAGGCTTCGCTGGCCGTATACTGCCGATAAAATAGTTCTGTTTGTGAGATACATAGTCAGTTTATGGTTCACAAGGCTTAACAAGGTTTGTTTACAATGTGCGCTCGTGTTTTCTGTATCCGCGCAGAGATGGCGACGCTGTATTCATTTCCCTGTTCCCAAGATAAGGCAAATACGGCCACAAGTGAAGCCGAGACAGGTATTAGGGGTCTTGAAGAGTACTCGACTGCGCCATATGTCGAAAGAAAGCGATCTGTTTCGGCCCGTCAGACGCAACATTGAAGTAAACTCGGCACAGAGACGCAGGCAGCGGTGGCTTTCTGCAGCAGCTCGATTTAGTGCCGCACTTAGGTTTCTATAGCTCTACAGTGCATTTAGTGTTTTTATATCTAGATGGCGCCGTAGGTGCTTGTGTTAGCCCGCGTGCAGGCTTGCGAAAAAAAAATATTTGAGGCACTATAGTAGCGTTTCACAGACATTTCTTGGTGCTATTAATCACTGGGACATTAGAAAATGGCCAACAAGGTATACACGCACAAACATGACATTTGCACACAAGTACCCACAACACAGGAATCGAACCCGCGACCACACGCACCAAAAGCAAACACCGTAACCATGACGCTACAACGCCACCACTTGCTTGTATTTTCACGGGGTTATACATGTACAAAGCGGCTGGTAACCCGTCAAAGGCACTTCAAATTTGTGTTCTCGTAACATCGGCATGTGTTTGCCCTTGCTTAAGGCCACCACATAAATTGCGGGGCATCATACAGACCAAAGTAAGCACCTTTGGCTCCGAATTATTGGGTTTGTCGTGTCGTGCCCACTGAAAAATCGGTAAACGTGGGCCCTCTCGAGTGCTTCTCCACTTGTCTACAATACATCGCTCGCCCGAAATTCATGGATACCAACGTGACAAAGTTATCTTCAGATGGCCGAACGTATATGCACTCCATGGGCGTGTGCTGTGGAACAACTTTCATTCTTTCTGCCGCGAGCTGCACGCGTCCCGTGGCGTGTTCCGAGCTGTTCGAAGACCGCCTGTGTTTCCATTGTAGGTGTCTGGGCCTGCCGGCGCACAGAACCCTTCAGAGACGAGGACGAGACACTGAGCAACACATGTTTATCATTTCAAGACTCGACCGGGACTGAATTCCAGCGGCCGCTGAGCGCGAGCCGCGAGAGTACTTGTGTCGCATCGTTCTCGTCTACCACCGGCGCGCTCACTGCTGCCGCTCCCATAACATATAAAAGCTACACACGCAGATGCCATAAGCGTGCGCAAGGTATCTTTTCAGGGGAAAGGAGGGGGGGGGGGGGGGCGAAGGCTTGTTGCAGCGCCCACCCTCCCCGTTAAGTCAGTGTACCGGGCAGACTGCGCGCACCCCTCCCGAAGATTACGAATACTTAGGTAAGATGAGTGACTGAATGTTGCGCTAATTGCAACGGGTGATGTGGGACGTAGACGGATGTTCTGTAGACGGAAAAGTGGGACGTAAGTGTCCCGCTGTCGCACAAAGGGTGAAGGAGGACATATTTCCAAGATTTCTGCAAAGTTATCAGTCCTAAGTAATCGACAGCTAGCCACACATTCATAGTAAATAATGGCGAGATTGTTTCACCCTTCGAGATCAGTACAAAATATAATCTATACTTTAGCTCGGTGTTCAGCTACGAAATGTCAATCCAGCAAACTACGCATGCTGGTTTTATAAATGCCACCGTCGATGACATTCCAGTGACACAAGGGCAAGAAGAAGGTATTGACCGTTTGCGTAACAATTCACTTCCTGATCCTGAGGGTACCTGCCCTAAACGGCTGAAGCTAACCAAGGTAATAAGCTGAATTTTCACAGCGAGATTTCAGCAGCCTATCGACCCAGTTTTCGTGCCTGATGTATGAAAAAAGTGCTCGTGTAATACTTGCATTTAAACCTGGAGACCGTCTCGACCGACAGCCTAATTATAATAGAAATTGTGTTCGACAGCAGTTTGTATATGCCAAAGAACTTTGCAGCGCACCAAAACCTGTTAATCTGGTGTGCCTCAGGGCTCGGGTCAGACTAGCTCCTTATTAGCAGCGAAGCTGTTAGGGAGGTCATTCCTCGAGAGTCGATTGCAGAAAACTATCATCATCTTAACGGGTATGTGCCACTGTGCGGCCTACCAGAAAAATATCATCAAACACGGTATGTGCCAGAGAAATTGTGTTAATCCGGCTACGCACCACTGGTACACTAGAAATGAAGAAGTCAACAGTTAGCCCAACAAATGGCTGCGAAGCGACGGCGGCGAGCCGAAGACCCCGAGTACGTACAACGAGAGAATACTAGAGAACGGGAGAAGCAACGGCGGCTGTGAGGAGACCCCGAAGCGATGGAAGGCATACGCCAACGACGACGTGCCCATAGATCTTTGAGAGGTGCGAACACTTGGTTTCAGCGCGAGTTTCTGTCTCTGGAGTTTCGACAACCATGTCGTGTCTGAGGTTTAACGGGAACCTCTCTGCGCTGAGAATCAACGTAGGAACAACCTAGCATCACGTAGTCCAACAAAAACCTAGAATCTGCATCACCTATCCAAGGCCTAAAAACAACCCAGCAGCAACCAGATTAGTCTCCAGAATCGTCCAGTTGCGCCGTTTCAAGCCTTGCGCGGCTTAGGGCAACTTCGCCCCCCCCCCCCCCCTTTTTTTTTCCATTCCAACAAAGTTGTCTGCACAAAAATCACCAATCGTCACGATACCATTTTCCTGCAGTCGGAACTTGGTGAAATCGATAAGTGGTGAGCGTTGGAAACAGACTCGCTCTACACCTTAACGCGAGAACTCTCGCAAGATATACCGTATAGTGAAACCCACAGCGCAAATGACGACGGGGACACAAAAAGGAAACAGTGTTTCCTTCCTGTGTCCCCATCGTTATTTGCGCTGTGTGTTTCACTATGCTTCACCAACATGCCCAAATTCGCTCTATTGTAAGATATACCGAGTTGTGTCCCCATCGCCGCCGTGGTTACAGGCTGCGTCGTCGGTCATACACATGGGCAACGCGTACTGTTAAACACAACGCCCAACCACAAGCTGCACCAAGCGGCAGCGTCGGCTCGGTAATGTCGTGATGAAAGTCGAACGCTCGATTCAGAGAATATAATCTGACAGGCATCTATCAAATTTAAGTGCTGGGCAACCACCCGCTCGTAGCTGTTTTGAAGTAGAGACTTGCGACGAGACGCATCTCTGGCGCTCACACTGCTCCCATAGGCCTTGATTCGTGGAAAACCATTTGTAGAACTCTATAGACCTTTGCATCGGGTTAGGAGGATTGGTCTGGCAACCGCCGCTCTCCTCCTTTCTGGCTAGTGCGCGACGGCGTGGCGTGTGGTGCTCGGATAATTAAGTGGCGTTGTCGAACAATTGTTGCGTGTTTTAGGTCGAGCTGGGATTTCCTTCTCTTTTAATGCGATGTCAGCCAGAGAAACATTAACGGGAAACCACTTTGCGGTTTTTTGTTGCTCTTACAACCTCAGAAAACTGCTGTGTGAATGAGTATGCGACATGTATCACCAAACGCGGAGTGATTGCGGCTTCGGACTGTTCGAGGTACATCGTTTGTGTTACGCTGCAGATTCTAAATCGTCAAGTGCCGCAATATAATGCCACCTGCAGCAGTGGGCATAGGTCGGCACTTTAAGGGAGTACTCACTCAAACTCACTCACCACAATTTTTTCAGCCTTCGCACTCACTCACGTTCACACTCACGTCCACTCACACTCATGAGTACTCACTCACGTTCACACTCACGACCACTCACACTCATGAGTACTCACTCACGTTCACACTCACGTCCACTCACACTCATGAGTACTCACTCACGTTCACACTCACGTCCACTCACACTCATGAGTACTCACTCACGTCCACTCACACTCATGAGTACTCACTCATACTCAGCTCACCACGTTCAAATGAGTGTGAGTGAGTGTGAGTTGAGTGCACTCATGAGTGAGTGTGCCGAGCTATGGCAGTGGGTGACATGCATATGCAGAGGCACAGGCCACAAAAGAAGTGCACGCGCTATCCACTCTCGAGTACACGGCCCAAGCGACGCGTCTGGCAAGAGCCCTGCCGCTCTACCTCTACGTCCAATAAACCCTACCTGGACCTCTAAAGCGACGTGACAAGTGGTGGAACCACTTGTCACGACCAGAATGCCCAGTGTTCCGCGCAGTTTAAAACACAATCGGATATGGCCAGATTGGCGAACAAATATAAGCGGTCAAGTACGCGGTGAAGTGCGAAACATCAAAGCACCACTCGTGAACTAACATTCCCAAGAAGCCGCCGGTGTTTTCGCGTCCTTTTGTTAATATAGTTTAATATGATCTGCTTGGCCTAACGATTATCCTGATAGCTCGGCTGAACGCGGTGATCAGTGTAGTTGATGCAGCGTTGTTAGCACGGACGAGAAATCGCTTACTTTGCGGCGAGGCAACCGGCATCGTACATTTAATTTGTGCTCCACACCGGCCTTGTAAAATCCGAACATCCAATGATAACTACATAAAAAGTTCATGGCGAGATGCTAGTCGGCATGTTACAACTTCCACAAGGCAGCGTGGTGTATAGACGATACGCGATATGAAATCTGTATAGTAAAAAAAAAAAAAAAAACAGGAAAAAAGCAACGAAGCAAACCCCACGTTATTAGACAGCCAGAATTTCGCAAAATAAAAGAAAGAACACAGTACTTCTGCTAGAGGAAGGATTCACCTCCTGTGCCGATCATGGGCTCGAACTCGGGCACGCTTCGTGCCTCACCGGCAGAAGAAACTCTCTAGCCATCTTGACCTTATCGCCACCGAAAGCCAATTAAATATCGAGACCATATCCACGAAGTGAATGATGATTAGTGGGCGAAGCTCCGGAGGATAAATCTGGTAAACCGTGGATTCTCCGTACATTTTGCCCACTCGATCATACAAAGACGTGACACAAACACGGGGGTGGTGTGATTATATATAGGAATGTTTTATTATTCACATATTTGCAGTCATTTACACGTTTGTAGTCATATGAAATGCACCGGAGAGCGTAACGGGACACCATGTGTTGGACTAGCCAGTCGTCGTTCATGATGTCCGCGTTAAAGTCTCCGGCGAGTAGGAAAGGGCCGTGTTTGTATTCAGTTTCGTAGTGCAGCATCGCCTTCTCGATGTACTTGATGTTTCCGTTGTATAGGTTAGGTGCCAGATGCATAGTCATGACTACGATTATGTTTGAGAGCTTGACAAGCCAAGCCAAGTGCACGATCGTTTTCATCCATGGCAGATAGAGAATGTGCGGTCTGGAACGCGCTTATTCTTCATCGTACAATGGTTACCTTGCATGTGCTGTGCCGTGATAGCAGTGTCATCGTCATCGCACTAGCGTGGCTACCCCGGGGGAGTGATTGACAAGCCTCGACCTTAACGAGCTTCGCCCCCTAAAAGAAGGGGGCCGGCATGTCAACGTCAGCATCGTTTTTATGTACCAGCACCTTCCTCTCAACGCCTGTAATTTCGTCCACACCGGAGGGCAATAAAATAAACGAGCGAGAAAGAACCGGTCAGTTGTGCCACTTAAACATAAAAAAAAAGAAAAAAACATACACGACGGTTTGTGAGCAGCAAAAAGATTCCGTCCTCGCCATGAAATCGAGACTACACGCTCAGGCACGACCACATGTACGAGCGGTAGTAACAGCATCAACAAACCGTGAATGAAAAAACAAACTAAAAGATTACAGTCCAAGTAAAAAAGATTCATTGTGCCCCTAACTGGTGCGAGAACTTGCTTGCCCTGCTAGAACAAGTTGAAATATCTGCGCGTTTTCCAACGGAAAAAGAGCGCCGAAAATATATGACATCAAGCACTTGCGACACGTTCGCACCCTTGTATATTTACGTCTTTGATCCTCAATGGATCAAACCTTTTCAAGGACGTCTCACAGACTCATTTCCTACCTAGACTGCATCACTTGATACGATATTCAGCGCGCCAGAACGAGAAAAACCGACTGCAACTGCAGCGAGGAGCTTCGCACATGCCAGTAGGTTGTCAGACCAGAGACGGCGCCGCCCCCTAGGCGATATGACGGCGCCCACGAAAAAAGGTCTGTATATAGGGCAAACAAATCGAAAATTTCCAGCAGTTTATGGTCGCGATCGAGGCGACTGACCAATGACGCGGTGCCTTCCGTTACGATTTCTTCAATTTATGCGAATATCATGGAGTCTGCGTTACTACATTCACGGGGGAATAATTTAACCAACACCACATAGAAGAAAGTGCACCAATGTCACGAGCAGCCGTGGACGCTGCGCGAAAAACGCCGCAAGCGTAACCAAGCACGCAAGCCGAGGGCTTTATGACAAGACTGCTTCAGACTTTTCGTTAAGTACTAGTCTTGCCCGAAAGAAACTTGCGGAATTCGGAAAAGCACGACTCCAAGCCTTCAGGCTTCGTTATGAGAAGACGCGATAACGCTGCCTATCTTCCACTGAGCAGAAATCGATTCTTCAGCCACAAAATCAATCACGTGATTCTCCTGTTCCCAGAAACCGTATATACGCGCACAGCCTTGCCACTGATCTATACTGTCATAGGGAGTACCTTGACAAAGCGTGACTAACTCTCAGATGTGACCCATCCCAAAAATTAAGACATCGTCATTATGACGAAAAAAATGGCTGAATGCATGTTTCCGACACAGCGTTGCATTGTTTTCCTGAATGCATTATTTTCCATCGTGACCGACAAACCACACTTAGCAGCGGTGTCCCGATGGCTGCTCACAATAACATCCAGTGCTCCGGCGTCGACCTCCTTCCACCATAAGGAACTATTGGTACGTTGTCGTATGTCTAATCAGCCTGTTGTAATCTGAGTGTGTTACCACCCACCGGACACACATGCTTCTTTCTCTAAGCACTTTCACGATGCTCTTAACTGTTACAACTAGATTTCTGAAAACAATATTTGACGACTTCATCTTCCTCGGCATAACATGGTCTGCTGAAAGAGACTAAGCTATTGCTTCACCATTATAGACTATCACAGGTCGCCTCTCTGGGCGACCGCTCATCCAACGTTCTAGACCTTTTGCTAACGTCTCATCCTGATAAGCGGATCAATGGCTCCTAACCCGTTTTCTACCACCTAATCTAAACCAAGTGGCGCCTATTTTTTAAAAACAAATCGCAGTACCTTACCCAAAGTTATGTTTTCACCCTCACCTTAACTATACGATCAGCCTCGCTCAGACGAGCTGTGCGCTTGGAAATACCGGGCAGACGAAATACTTTGAATCTTTTAGAGCTGTAGCTTAATGTCGATGCTGTTACGTTACATGATGAGCTAGAAAGTAGTCGTAAACAGTTCTCAAAAACAATTAACCCGTCATCCACAACGCCTTTGTCAAACAGTGCTACGAGGTTTGAATTCCAGAGTGATTGGTCGCGCACGTATTAACTGATGCTCTCTGTTCAGTATTTACCGTTGAACCACGCAGATGCCGAACTTCCTGATGCCCTTCCTGTAAACCACCCAACTCTGCAAGACATGAAAGTTGATGTCAGTGGTCAAACGTATCAATTCATTAGAGCTCACATCAATGCACCAACACTAAGATATTGAATAACACTGATAATCCAACAAATGCAATTTTTTCACATATATTTCAGCAGTTACCCTCATCTGGAGAACAAAAACAAAAAAAAGACTCAACTTATGAACGCGAAAAAAATATCTGCCACTTCATTCACAACTGTGATGAAAATAATGGAATGTGTGATCTACTCCAAGTAGTTGAATGCTTTCGCGCCTGCTAACTTTAATGAAAACCAACATGGTTTCCAGTAAGGTGTTTGCTGCGATACCCAACTAGCATTGTTTATTAGAGACAATGGAGGTAGCATTGACGTGTACACCCTTGCAATTTTTTAACAGTATCGCGGGAGCATCGTATATAGTAGCGTCAGATATGTTAGATAGGTAACGAGCTCTGCCAATGATGCGCAAGCGCACAAAGCATACTGAACTGACTGAACTACAAGCGCCGTCGGATACGCTGTTTACTTCAACATATCCCAAACAGCGCCGTATGACGGAGCACATCGGATCAATGGAAAAGAGTATGCGCATGCGAGCTACGCGCAGCCGAGTGCAAGTGTCCTTGGCTGTGCTGCTCTGCTAGGCGCATTCGATACCCAGTGCTTCCGGCTGTGTTATCTGGGGGTGCTAATTCGTGAGCGTTCTGAGATAGAACGGAGTAAAACGTCACGACAGGGAGCGAACAGCCAATGGGGGAGCTGAGGGAATTCAGAGATGCTTTCAACGCAAGAAGAAATACAGAATTATTATAGCTGAACATCAATATGGGCAGGTATTCTTTTTCAAAGCTTGAAATTGAAGAGCGCGATGACGTGTGTCAATATCTTGATTGGGCGCTAGGTGGTGTCGCAATTTCACGAGACATTCGGTGTTGAGGGCTGGTTGCGAATTTTCTCTAACTATCGACGCGGAATTGGAGTAAGCCATACACAAAGCAGGCGAAGTCGATTCTCCGGCCCTAGCGCTTACGTTTAGATCCAATCCAAGTCGTCCGTTCTATATCCGTTTTATAGGACGGAACGGTGCCTTCATCCGTCCTGTGCCAAATGATTGAGCAGCACTGCCGCTTCCTAGTCCCACGTCTGACCGTCAAACGAGCCTCGACCAATCCCGTTTACAAAATAGCCCCTCCAGTCCCATTGTTTTCTGTTGTATGACTGCGTGAGCGTCGAGACACGCCCACTAATGTCGCTCTTTTTGGGCCTCAGCGTAGCAGACGGCGCTCGTAGTTCAGTGTGCAGATGGTTCCTTTCGGGAATGTTACATGCCGTCATATTATATGCTCAGCGTTACCGCGATACTGTTAAGAGTAAGGGTGCACATGCGGTAGACTTTCTACGCTTCGTCAAAGCCATTGAAAAAGTTAAAATGCTTTTTTTTAAAAGCTTTCCCGCCTTAAGGTTGAGCTTCGTTTTTATTGCATTTGCAATCTTTTAACCACGTTCGTTTACGTCAATAACCTATCTTCTTCCTTAGCCCTGTTATTTCAGGCTTACCTCAGGGCATAGTCCGATAAGTTCATTGCTTTTCTTGATATACATTAACGACTTGCCAAATAATCGTTTTTCTAATACGAAAATCTTAGAATAGGATCGATTCCGTTATCACTAAAGTAACAACATATCAGATGTCCATCTACTTCAGCCTGGCCTTCAAAAAGTCGAAATCTGGTTAACAAACGTCAAATGCCTTAAACACAAAACATCGCTACAGTGCTACTGAACGCCAAGAGATGACAGATATGCAACTTGGGAATTTCACGTGTAAGGGCATATAAGTGCCGAGCTGTCCATTTCTCTTCAGATCCTTAGATGCGACGCATTTCTTGGCGAACCAAAGGCACTTTGATCTTATCTATCTAACTATCTGGACGCTCCTGTGGTCGTCTCTTACTTAGTGCCTACCAAAAACGGCATTGGAGGACATGGGTGTATGATGAACCCGATTTATTGTTTATGAGATGAATTAGCTGAATTGCCTGTCGCGTACGTCGTGAAACCCTTTCCACCTGCCAGGTGTGGCACATACCCACTTATAGCGGCAAGCGCGTGGGCACCACAGGCGACTAAATCTATAGCAACCCAGGGACAGCGTGAAAACACTTCGGAAATATAACACGACACCGTTAAGAAGCCCGTGTCACTGAAAATGAGGTGCCGGCGTCGGCGGCGTTATCAATGAGCGAAATATTTGCGACGGCTCAAGCCGGAATCGAACCGAGGCATCCTACCACAGAGCTAAGCCAGTGCTTCGGAGAAAGACCGTATGCAAGCTTCTCGTCGGGGCAACACTAATTGTGTCTGCCGTTTTGGCTATCCGCTATCATAGGAATGTAATAAACACTACATACGTATACCTACGAATCCGTAAGCTATAGCCGAGCGTTGCTCGAACGCGCAGACGAACGTGACTTTAGATAAGCCCATCGTCGCACCGTAGCATGCACTTCAGTGTGATAAAAATGAAGTCTCGGCTTCAGCGTGAGCGCCGGCGTTACTTGGGTCCATGAACTACCCTTTGTACTAGCAGGGACAGTTGGGCGAGTTGGTTGAAGTTCATCTTTAAGAAAAGCGCGAAAAAACCACAACAGACAGGTAGGAAGGAGACAGGACGACGCGCTACTAGCAACTGAAGCTTTAATCAAAAGCGAAGAAAGATATTGTCACGTGGGTGTAACGTCGACGAAGGCAGCAGGCGACGTGTCTAAAATGCAACTGTTTATTAGGCCGAACTTGTGGCCGGTAAACGGAAAGTAAGATTACAGCAATACACGCTGGCACTGATAGCGGCGAACAGAGCGTCGGCCGTCGATCAACTGAACTTCGTTGGAACGCGCCGGCTTTTATAAATCACGCATCGAACATTCCAGCCCCATCACTAGTCGTCGCGCAAACTCCGGAATAATCTTGAGCGTTACCGTCTTCCGTGCAATCTTAACAAAACGATCTACTGCAACGAAGAAGCTTCTGGAACAATAAGGCGCGGTCTGCGCCGAGTACTGCTGATAGTCTTTGTGGGCGGAAACCGAATACAGTAAAAGAAAGGCGCGTGGCAATGGCCCCCTCTGAAAAGGGTGAGGTAGTCGGTGGCTACGACGATCCATTTGTTTCCGCAAGTCGACGTTGGGAACGGCCCCAGGAGGTCCATCCCGATCTGCTGGAACGGTCGCCGAGGAGGCTCGATCGGCTGAAGGAAGCCTGCTGGTCTTGTTGGCGGTGTCTTCCGTCGCTGACAGTCTCGGCACGTCCTTACGTAGCGGGCGACGTCGGCGGCAAGGCGCGGCCAGTAGTACTTTTCCTGTACTCTTGCGATCGTGCGGGAAACACCGAGATGTCCAGCCGTCGGGTCGTCGTGTAGGGCCTGGAGGACTTCTGGTCTCATTGCTGATGGAACCACGAGAAGGTGTTTGGCTCGAAGGGGCGAGAAGTTCTTTAGGAGGACTCCGTTTCGCAGGAAGAACGACGCCAGTCCTCTCTTGAATACCTTCGGAACAGTGGCGCTCTTGCCCTCGAGGTATTCGATAAGGCTCCTGAGTTCCGGGTCCGTTCGCTGTCGCTCGGCGAAGTCGTCGGCACTTATGGTTCCCAGGAAGCCGTCATCATCCTGGTCGTCCAGCGGCGGTGGGTCGACGGGGGCACGAGACAGGCAGTCGGCGTCAGAGTGTTTTCTTCCGGACTTGTAAACGACGGTAACGTCGAATTCTTGAAGTCTCAGGCTCCACCGTGCGAGGCAACCAGAAGGGTCTTTCAAGCTGGCTAGCCAACACAAGGCGTGGTGGTCGCTCACAACTTTGAAGGGCCTGCCGTAAAGGTAGGGGCGAAACTTTGATGTAGCCCAGATGATGGCAAGGCACTCCTTTTCTGTTGTGGAATAGTTGGCCTCTGCCTTAAATAGCGACTGGCTAGCATAACTGTGGGTGTCACGTGGGTGTGACGTCGACGAAGGCAGCAGGCGACGTGTCCAAAATGCAACTGTTTATTAGGCCGAACTTGTGGCCGGTAAACGGAAAGTGAGATTACAGCAATACACGCTGGCACTGATAGCGGCGAACAGAGCGTCGGCCGTCGATCAACTGAACTTCGTTGGAACGCACCGGCTTTTATAAATCACGCGTCGAACATTCCAGCCCCATCACTAGTCGTCGCGCAAACTCCGGAATAATCTTGAGCGTTACAGTCTTCCGTGCAATCTTAACAAAACGATCTACTACAACGGAGAAGCTTCTGGAACAATAAGGCGCGGTCTGCGCCGAGTACTGCTGATAGTCTTTGTGGGCGGAAACCGAATACAGTAAAAGAAAGGCGCGTGGCAATATACACTCACATTACAAAAAACAAGATAAAGAAAACGATCACCGCAGAATGAATATGCATGTAAAAAAGAAAAATCAGGCACGTTTTTGTCACCAGCTTAAGTTACATCGAGGTATTCTACCTCTCGGCTTGATAGCGGTTGTCAGGGAACCCTGCGGCTTTTAGTCTACTGATCTGTAGTGCAAAGCTAGCCCTAACAGAATGAGGACATGTTGAGAGGGCAGATTTTATACACGAAAGCGCTATGCCATGTTTTACAGTTCTCGAGTGAGCTGATACATACTGGAGAAGTGGTTTAGTAGACCTAGGGAAAAAAACCCCCAACATACATGTGAGGAGAGGAATTGCAGCTGCAAGTCAAGAAACTGCAATTCATTGTCCTTGGGAAGTTCAAAAGTGAACTTCAATCCCGAACCACACTCCTTGAAAACTTTCAGGATGTCGATACACATTGTTTGGTGGTCGTGCCTGTCAAGTAAAATTAAATAATCGTCGACACACCGAAAGGCATGCTTGTGAAGCCCAAGAAGACTTTTCCAACAACCGGTCCACTCTGCTAAGAAAAATTTCACAAAAAGTGGGAGCTACTCTAGAGCCAATACAGACTCCTGGCTTTTGTACAAAGAGATCATTGTGCCATGCTACATAGGTTGCTCTGAGGTAGAAGGACAACAGCTCCAAGAACCCTCCCAGTGAAACACCGCACCTTGTTCTAAACGTCAATTCATGATTTCCCTCTGTGATGCATAGCTTAACACTTTCCATCAGCTTGCCATGCGGAAGCGAGTAAAAAACATCCTCAATATCGATACTAGAGCCACAACACATGTCGGGGTTATCGTTTTTTTTAAGAGCTCAACAACTGCTTCAGAATTAGGCACACGAAAAGGGTCCTCAATGGCCAACGAGGAAAGATGGCGCTGCAGAAAACCAGAGACGGCATGTTGCCAGGTACCCCTTTCCGACACAATGGCTCGAAAAGGCTTATCCGCTTTGTGGGTTTCAACCAGTGTTGTCGGTAACGCGTTACAAGTAACGCCGTTACAGGTAACGCGTTACTTTTTTCAGTAACTTAGTAACGTACTCGTTACAATTTCGGAACTGTAACGGGTAACGTACTTACGTTACTATTTTTCGGTAACGTGAGGCGTTACGTTACTCGTTACTTTTTCATCTTGTAGGTGCCATATTCCCAGAGCTCGCCTCGGCGAATTCTTTTGCCGCAGCGTCGGACTGCTGTCGGCCTGCCAGGCATGGACAAAGAGAGCGCTGGTGGAATCGGTTTTGTTTGTGGAAATCGCGGGTAGAAATTTCTGAGGACGCGCTAACTCCCTGTGGGGAGGGTTGGGCCATCGCCACACAAAGCTTGAAGAAAGCCGCGAAATCCGCGATGAGAAGCTGTACGGACATGCTTTTCGTGGAAGTGGATTGTAGCACGTGGATTGCTGGCACCTGGCCTTTCCGTGTCCAAAAGACAGGCTTCCCGAATGGAAAGCATATGGGCCGGTTTACTCCATACCAGTGTGCAAGAAATATCGAACATATTCGACAAGGAGGGACCAATTTCATTGCCCGTCGTTCTCGAAAGTTCATGACGATGTAACACACAAATATTACCATTACAAAGACATTTCGTGTATGAAATGCATGCGCAACAAAGAGTAAGGTCACATTGTCTGAAACTTGTAGTGCGAAGGAAAGTACTTTTGAAAAATGCATAACTATGCAACATTTTGTGATAGTTGCTGCATAATAGTTGCTACAAAGTAGATCAGACTTATCAACTTTGTTTTGAAAACAAATTTTGCTTCTTTCTCTCTGCAACGGCAGCTACGTTTCTTGGTTATTGAGCTCCTGAGCGAGCGAGGCTGATCTTGAACACCCTGACATAAACGATAGCAAATTTTTGCGGTACTTGTAGAGGTTCAAGTGAACAAAAAATGTTTGTGCGCATATATTTTTTCCCTGACCAGGCCGTTAAAGCATTTCTTTACTGCAACAATATTTGCGCATATATTTTGCTTGTACAAGCACGCCGTCAGAATGGGCCTGTTCCGCGTAGTAGTCTGTGCGCATGATCTGTGGTGGCCAAAACGCGGCGACAGGTACGGACCAAGGGATATCTGGTGTCAAACGGACAAATGCAAATGTCCCCCCCCCCCCCCCCCCAAAAAAAAAAATAAATAAAAAAGGCGCTAATGCAGGCCTCCGTGATTGCCTACTGGCGCGCAGCGGGCTATTTCGAAGGCCAAGGACCACCACTTTCGATTTCGACGATCTCCCCTGAAGGTGCAGTTCGGACCCAGAAAAGGCAGATTATTGTGAATTTCTTGAGAATTCAGTGATGCTTTCTTTGCGGATAGCATGGATGATTAAATCTCACATTGTGTATAATGTCACATTGAGAACAATGGTATTACCATGTGCCACAGAGTCTCAGAAGCTAATGATAATGAGAACTATAATGAGAACAAAGAAAACTAGCCCTTAAATTTACTCTTCTTTCCTAGAGTCATAATCTATCACATGTAACTCTACGGGCATCTTTAAGCTACTATAACATTGCTAAGGTCCGGTAGGTTAAAATTTGTACAAATAATTCTCTTTAATTGATCATTTTGGGTATAATCCTTGTTTGGGTTAGACGTTTTACGTAAAACATGACTGATATTGAAAAAAAAAATTATTGTCGGTTACTACAGCAAAAACACATAGATTAATACTTATCATTGCGGAGTAACGGCAGAGGTAACGTCCGTTACTTTTTTTCGGTAACGGTAACGGTAACGCGTTACCTTTTTTTAAAGGTAACGTAAGGCGGTAACGCGTTCCGTTTTTGTCAGAGTAACGAGTAACGTATTTAGTTACTTTTTTTCGGTAACGCATACAACACTGGTTTCAACCGAGAAGAAAATTTCAAGGTGTAGGCCTTTTGAACTTTTCACAGCCGACGAAAGGCGGCTAAGGTTAAGCTCATCTAAAAGATTTCTTTTTTACATGCATATTCATTCTGCGGTGACCGTTTTCTTTATCTTGTTTTTTGTAATGCGAGTGTATATCTTCTTTCGCTTTTGATTGAAGCTTCAGTTGCTAGTAGCGCGTCGTCCTGTCTCGTTCCTGCCTGTCTGTTGGGGTTTTTTCGCGCTTTTCTTAAAGATGTACCCTTTGTACGCCTGTCTGGTCGCCACGCCTGATAAACCGACGACATGAGCGCCCAACTACTCAATTCGCAATGCGCTATCGATCCACCTCACAACGCTACGTTCAAAGCCAAAAATTCGACCAGTGTTTCTACTCGTTGACTGCTTCGCATGAAATTGACTGCATTGACTGAATTCGCAGCACGCGTGGGATTTGCTTTTTTTTTCTTATTATTGGCTTTGCGCATACACAAATACACAACGGACACATAGGAATTAGGCAGAGAGCAAGCTGACAACTGCCACGACGGTTACAACACCTACCTACTATTTCTTCAGATTAAAATTACGTTGTCACACGTTGCTAACGAAGCTAACGGCGTTTTTTGGTTGTCCATAGCAATAGTTATGTCTGGCACCGTCTCCTGTCAAAGTATTCATGTAGCAGACGCCAGTCAGACCTGAACTAAAATGCGCTGCTTGCAATCTCCCCAATGCAACACCCTTAAAACTGTAGCATACATGCAAAAATCATCGAGCAAGATCCATATTTGGAGATTACTCATACTATAGTAAAGCGCCTTTCACCAGCCCGTTCGATAGCTCGTCTGTGCCTGTCATCCGAATTCTGTTACGCGTCACGTCGTACTACCGCCATCAAGGGAACATACCGACATTTCGATAACATCAACTAAGGGAAAGCTATACTCGTATGTAACCGTCGACTTCTCACGCCACTACGCACCGTACATCGTTTGTGCTGTATGTGAAGACAGCATACAATTGGAATGGCCTTCCTCCTGACGTTGTGCGTTTGACCCTATTGTAATAGCGAGCCGCTCTAGTAAAAACCCATTCCTGGGGTCCTTAAGGTATGACTAATCAATCAACGAATCAATGAAGAAAGACGACGACGTCGGAACAAAAGTGACGTACGGTACTTATCTGAAGGAAGCTGGGGAACGTAGAAATTCCGTGAAAACGTAACGCGCGCGAACGCGCTACTACCTTCGAACAATACAGGAGGGAATAACCATCTTGTAGTTGCCGTCGATACCTTAACAGGACCATGTTAACTCATTGGACAACCTATGTGATGAAGAGACCGGCAATATGTAACGTGGAAACGGAAGCCGCTGTAACCGAGGGAACATCAGTCATCTGATGAATACAGATACTTGGCGAAAAGTGGCCCAAAACAAATCTGCGAAAGTCTCAAACCCTTCACAGGAACAAATAAAAGAAAAAACTGACAACATGACTGCTCCATAGTTGTAAAATTGTGCTACCAATAAGTGATGCGATTTCTTGCTCTATTAACTGACGCATTTCTGTGCTCATGTTGAACGCCACTTCATAACTGCACCAAAGGAACAATATTTACGCAAAAATAAATAAATAAATAAATAAATAAATAAATAAATAAATAAATAAATAATAATAACTGGCCTTTCGTACGAATGCTGCTGGCAGAACTACGATGCTCGTGGTACGCTTCTGCTTCCGAGCGGGGCGATACTGAGAAGCCCCATCGCACGCCCATGTGTGTAGTGGTCGTCCACGCACGTGTGCTTGCAGCTGCGAAGTCCTGAAAAGGCTGCGCGAACCATGGCGAACACGGACTTCAGCAAAATGGCTCGTCAACCACGTTGCATGGCCCTTATATACCCATATCACATGAGTGAGCACGCAGTCTCTAGCTGCTTCGATAGGTGCGCATGCGTCACGCTTGTTTTTTTTGCTGCTTTTTAAAAAAATTTGATGGGAAATGTAGGCTATCAGAACAGGGGCCGGACACTTCGACTAGTTTCGGTATTGGAAAAAAAAGCGTCACTATTATTTTTTGGTAGCAAGCGAAAATTCAGTAACTTTTGCATATGAGGCTTTATCTTTCCAACGTACGCATCAGTAAACTAAAATTATGCAATTATGTGTAGACAATAAATGTGTCCTTGGCTATTTCCCCCTTCTTAACGCCCTATATATTTATTTAGACGGCTCATTCGTTGCGCCGACGGGCGGTGCTTTCACTCTTATCTCTTATTCTGCCATTCACTTCGTCTGCACCTGCCGCTTTCACTGTGTGCAGGTGTAGAAGTTTGCTATATGCCTTGCACGTGAAATTTTTGGTGTCTGTGTGGGCGAACGCGCTCAAAATACGAAAACACAAAACAACGAAATAGACACAAGGCGTGCTGCTCTGCTTTGTGGTGCTACTACTCAGGAAAGAATAGCACAGCGAGATTTTTCCGCTTCCCAGCGGATTACAGGTAAGCACACTTCTTATTCGGTCGTTACGTAGCAAGCGCTATCCTTCCCAGAAAAGCTACAGGGCGAACCGAAAAATTTTCCGCCGTTACTTTACAGTGATTTTGTTTGTTTGGCACAGCGCATTTTTCAGTGGTGTTGCAAGCATGTAAATCTACTTGTCAACAATTTCTTGTGAGCCGATTGACGACAGCTGACGCGCAGACGGAAATTTCGCTTCGGCATCGATTGTGTTAGCGGTTTCTCTGAATTTTTTTTTCCCACGAGAAGAAAGCTTGCAAATTATGTTTGCCGTATGTGCTTAAACGCTTCTTCGACGAACTGGTTTGGTTTTAGAACATTTAGACGACCAGTTTCTAGTAGTGAAATTACCACTTCTGAATGTTAATTCACACGAAAGAAGCCCCCAAACTCATTTACGCAGCATGGACCGCTTGCCTTCTTTGTTACGAGAAGTTCGAGTCACCTGCGCTACAACCGAGGTGCGCTTCGATTTTCGGCCTGTGCTAGGACACAACTTTCTGTGTCTTCTTCGCAGTCACATTATTTTTTTCGCTTTTACGCGTTGTTTACTGATTTCATGGTGGTATGTCCTCGATTTTGTAGGTGTGACGTATGGCGAAATTACGCCAAAAGGGGAGACCTCTCAGGGCTGGCATGAAAGCAGATGTATACAACGGCTACCGCCTCTGCTCGGACCACTTCACCGAATATGCTTACGCCGATCCTGCCAGAATGCAGCTGTTCGTGATGGCTGTTCCCATTGTTGCAGAGGAATTGGGGTCCCTCATCGATGAAGGTAAAAAAAAAAAAAAAAAAAGCGGTTGCGACTACCTTTGCTTCTGTAGTTCATTCTCGCACGCCCTGTTCATACCCAGGAATTCGGGACATCGCTTTTAGTTCACTGTTTTTCACACCACGTGGCGTACGGACCTTCAACTTTCAAAATAGGCGCGATGACGCATGCCGCGCGGCAGACAGAACGACAATACACATAAAAAAAGGCAGCACGATATCGACTATCGCCACCGAGAGCGAACCGTGATCGCGGACTGATAAACGCAAGGCGTACGACGAGCGGTCGGCTGGCTGCTCGATCGTGAATCGGCAGGTATATTGCAACGAATGCGTGCACACAAGTCACTTGTATTTGCTTGAAAAGGGCGTGCTGCCCATCCTGTCGTCATTTTCAATATATTTCGTCCGATTGTATCGTTGTCGGTCCCCACGGGTTTCTTTAGAAACTAAGGACGTCCTTTCGTCGCTGCCATTTTCGTGATCTTAGAAAGCTAATTTCAAGACAATAATACCAGCCTACGTTATGGTAATGACGGTTTGAGGATATGCAGAGACTCGACATACCTAATGTTTGTTGGCGTCACTTTACAAATGATCTTTTTTTTTTTTTTTTTTTTTTGTGCTATAGAGTGAAGGAAACAGGCCGTGCGATATTCACTGCCAGTGACTATCTTTTTCAGGGCTCAAAAAGGAGCTAAAATATAGGCCGAGATTGATTGCAGGGACGAGGTTGCTCAATGACCTTCTGAATTTAAGCATTCTAAATACGGCGCTTTAATTTAAACAACGCTCTTTACGTTTCTAGAGCACATAATAAAAGACGTCCGAAATAACGTATTTCATTATGCACATGACATGCTATACAGCTCGTCGGCGCCTCTTTGCTAACTGTTCGTGAAAGCGTAATGAAACCAATTATATTCAGGTATCCGACCACCCACCGCGGTGGTATACCGTATAGCGATTATAGTGCTTGGGTTCTGACCCGAAAGCCGCGTGTTCGATCCCGGAAGCGGCGATCGCATTTCGATGGAGTCATATCTATCAACGGGCAAAATGTTTATTACGCCAGGACGCACAGATTCCTGGGCGCCATCATCGACAGACACCTTTGCTGGAGTCCCCATGTGGCCGTTCTTAAAGGGCCCGTCAACAGGCTCCTACTTTTTTTTAACACCCCCCCAAACAAGCTTGCCAATTCGTACAGTAGACCGCGGCGACCACGTTCCCCGAATATTACAGCGCTGCGCGCCGCGCAGACCCTCCATTTCGAAAAACAATTCCCGCGCTGCTTTCCTACACCTGACCCATCCTCCTCGTACGCGCAGTGACGTCAAGTCGGCGATCGCCGACCTGACGGCGTGCGTCTAAATTTCGTACAGAGTCCGTACCTAGAGAGAGAATCTCTAGGGATTTTTCGATCTAGGGACTTGCGATGGTGATGCCGTCGGTGCCGTCACTTCGTAGCGGAGGTTTTTGGATCGCTGCTTCGCCGGCCGGTGTGCTTTCTCGAGCTAGCGCCCTGCTGGAGCGATTTTCAGCGTTCGTCTCTTGTCTCTGCTTCGACGACGATGGACGATGACCGCGAGTCCTGCAGCTTTCGTTTCGGCAGCGTAGTACGCGATCCGGTGTCCCGTAGCGACTTCGTCGTGACTGCCTCAGAGAACATCTATGACTGCATTTGCTTGATCGGTGTGGCTAGGGTTACGTCCAGGCGTAACTGTTGCCACCGCTGTCGTTACGTCCAGACGTTACTAGCGCCTTTCCTTACCTGCCGTCACTATAGGCTACTGCTCACTGTAAGGCCAGTTTTACTAGCGCCTATCCTTACCTGCCGTCACTATAGGCTACTGCTCACTATAAGGCCAGTTTTACTAGCGCCTTTCCTTACCTGCCGTCAGTATAGGCTACTGCTCACTATAAGGCCAGTTTTACTAGCGCCTTTCCTTACCTGCCGTCACTATAGGCTACTGCTCACTATAAGGCCAGTCAAATATTTTGCCAGGTTTTGCTCAAGTGGCTTGTGTCATTACAGCGAAAGAGTGGCAGCGACGTGGGTTGGGGCGCCCGCCGCTGTCACGAAGGCCATTTCCTTAAAGAAAAAAATATATTAGCGGCGCCCGTGGATCATTAATGCTATACTATTAGAACAGTACTTCAAAAAAGAAAAAAAAAGTTTTAAAAAAAATTAAAGAACTTTATCGAGATTCGAACCACCGACCTCTCTGCGCCGAGCACGGCACGTTAGCCCGCTGCGCCAGTGAAACTGATCGGTTAGGTAGGTTTAACAGGCGGAATGCCTACGCACACCGGCTGGCGAAGCGGCGTCGTTCCAAAAAGCTCCGCTACGAAGTGACGGCACCACCATCGCAAGTCCCTAGATTGAAAAATCCCTAGAGATTCTCTCTCTAGGTACGGACTCTGTACGACATTTATGGCGAATTCCATTGGAAGAGCAGGAGCACTCAAAAGCACGCTGAAAGTGCTCTCTTCAGAGCCAGCGTGTTTCAGTGGTCGAACAGGAGTAGGAGCACCGTCATCCAATGGTAGAGCGAGAGCGCTTTTGCTGCGCCGGGAGCAGCGAAGAGCAGTCCTGTCTGCTCCCCCTTGAAAAGCGGAGTGAGCGGAAAACGCAGGAAGTAACGTGGCTTGTTAACGTCATATCCTCCCGACGATCCTCCTCGCTTGTTTACATTTCACTTCTTCGTGTACGGCGGCAATGCTGGGATGCGTAAAATTTCTCCTCACTCGCCTTTTTACCCTCTCGCACCTGCTCTGCGAAAGCGTGCCGCATTCCAGTGGCAGATCGAGTGACGCTGCTCTCAGTGCTCTGCCCCCCACTCCTCACTGCACGGCGCCCCTACTCCTGTTCTCTCAATGGAATTCGCCATTAGACGCTCGCGACCTGACGTGGCACTGAGCTCGTCGATTGGTCTTTTGCCCTACGAAACAGCGCCTTGGCCCTACGGTGATGCAGTTTCGGCCGCGCAGTACGCAATTTCATTTTCTTGTGCTGCCCTCTGCCGTTTTGTAGAGCCCGAGACTACCGGGAGAAGCGGTATTGCCAGAACGAAAGCCTCCGAAAAGGGTCGTCTCTTCGCATCGCGCTTCCTCCCTGCGCCGCTGACACGTGCTCATGGGGGGGGAAGCCCTGCTCGGTCGTTGGCTGCGCGCCGATGACGTATCACTGACGTCGTGGCACGTTGCCGAAGTGGGCGGAGTCACGACGACGGGCTACGCCTCCCCATTTCTACAGCGGAGAAGGCCGCGCGAAAATTTGAAACCAGCTGAAACGGATGTTCTAACCACTGTAACTTCCTTATTATTGCGCGTATTCGCAAAATTCTTGCGGCAGCAGGTTCACATAGCAAAAGTGCACATATTTCTCTCTATAACAATTTTTGGACCTCGGGGTTGTTGACGGGCCCTTTAAGAAGCGCCTGACTGCCATCTCACATCTCTTAAAATTCCTCGGAGGGAAAACGTGGGGTACATCGGTGCACGCAATGTTGCAATTATACCGGACTCTGTTTCTGGGGTATCTGCGGTATAGTCTCCCAGTACTGACGAACACCTGCAAAAGCAACTTGCGTACATTAGAAAGTGCTCAAGGCCTGGCACTTAGAGTTTGTCTCGGACTGCCACGCTGTACGTCAACAGCGGAGACCATTGCCATTTGCAAAGGACTATCCTGCCAGCATTCATATAACCTTGGAGGTGCTTAGAGCACACATCAGACACTTTGCTCGCGCCCCTGCCCACCACCTAGCCTCGCTTCCAGCAGACCGGCCCGGTGCCTCCTTTAGCAAGATAATTTCGGCTTACCAAGGATGCCTTCCAACAGCCTACACGCCTCCTGAAAGAATCCTGACACCCCCTTGGTGCCTGGAACAGCCCAAACTTCGTTTGACAGTTCCAGGAATTCGTAGGAAGGCGGAGCTGTCATCGCCAGCTTTAAAACAGCTGTCTCTGCTGATGCTACACGAGGAATACGCAGAACACATTAAACTCTACACGGATGGATCGACAACTGTTAGGGGATCCGCAGGAGCTGTCATTTCCCCAGCAAAAGCCGAAACATACAGCTTTACAACGTCTCATAGGACCACGTCGACTGCTGTGGAGCTTGCGGCACTCCGTAGCGCACTTCGAAGGATTGAACTCGAGTCACCACAAAAATGGGGTATATTTACAGACTCGAAGTCAGCCCTACAGTGCCTGTCATCAGCTCTACGTCGTGGTGCACAAGACCAACTTGTACTGGAAACCAGAAAAACCTACCAGGTCTTAAAAGAGAAAGGGCATGACATTACTTTTCAGTGGCTTCCAGGCCACTGTGGCATTGAAGGTAACGAACATGCCGATAATTCTGCAAGGAATGCTTATGAAAGTGGCGTGCAAGAAGCCATTCCACTATCAAGAACTGATGCAGCATCCAAGATTCGCGCGCTCGCGCGTGATGTAATGCATTCAATGTGGAACACATCCGGTTTCCTGCATACCCGCCTTCACCGTCTGGATCCGTCATTTCAACTTCAAGTTCCTTTCGGACTATCCCGATCAGAAACAACAGCCCTGTGTCGCCTATGGCTAGGGGTATCATTGTGGTAGCGAGGAAACCATTGCGCACGTGTTGTGTCATTGCCCGCACTACAGCTCCCAGAGAGAACAGCTCTCAGCAGCCTCAGCACGGCTCGATAACCAGCCGCTTTCCGAACAATCAATTTTGGAGTGCCGGAACGTTCCAGCTTCCAACCGGAAGGCGACAAAGGCGTTGCTGAAGTTTCTGCGGTCAACAGGACTCGCTAAACGGATATGACACTCCTGTGCTCGAGTGTGTGTGTGCGTGCGGTTTATTTCATTTTTTTTTCCTATCTCTTTTCTATCTCTTTTTTATACATTTTCTCTCTTTCCTTCTTCATCTTTCTATTCCCCCCTTACCCCTTCCCCAGTGCAGGGTAGCAAACCGAAAATTTTCTTCAGGTTAACCTGCCTGCCTTTCACTTAACCTCTCTCTCTCTCTCGATGGAGTTGAAATGCTGGATATACTGCATACTGTGCGATGTCAGGGGACGTTAAAGAGCATCAGCTGGTCGAAATTTCCGGAGTCCTCCACAATGGCGTCCTTCATAATCATAACGTGCTTTTGGGACGTAAAACACTTGATAATATTTGGGTGTACACGACTGTAAAACCACCTCTTTGTTTCGCTGGCTCTGCGGTCTGCACAATGGCATCAGGTCTTGGTTTGTGACCCGGCTATTTCGGCCCATTTTATTTAGAACGAGGAACGCGTACAAGCGAGTTTGATGTTAGCGCTCGTCTGGTTTCCGTGCCGCTACTTGTGTCATTGTTTCTTTGCTCGTCTTGCTCAAGAACAGCGTGCTTACATTTTTATATGGTAATGTTTCTTAAAGGGTCACTCGCCAGTACCTATTTAATACTTGTATGACGCGCTAATTGATGAGTATTTAAAGCAACCACTCATTGTGCAATTCAGATGTGTGACGCTGTTGCTATTCTACGCTTCTGCCACGGAATATTACATGTGTTAAGGGGGGCCCCTCACACTACATGACATTATTATAGGTTTTTCTTTTCGAAACAGTTTCAAGCACAGTCGTGGCCGTGTTGTAGAAAACCTGTTTTCCATGCAGAAGTCCTGGGTTCGACTTCCGTACGAGCCGAATGTTCATATTGTTTATTTATTTTTGCCCACAGGCAACGATTATTTTTTGGCTCACAACGAAAGACGCCGACACCAGCTCCGACACCGGATTCTCTGCAAAACGAGCTGTTTAACGCGATCAAGTTAAAACAGATCGCTTTTTTTCTGGAATAGTTAGCCACCAATGAAATCACAGGTGGCTCCAAAAACGCGTGGTTGATGCAATATCTATAGTATACCATGCCTTGTTCACATTCGTGACGACTCTAATAAGACAAGTCCTCATATTTAAAAAAGAAAATTTGTGGTTGAGAAAATAATAATAATAATAATAATAATAATAATAATAATAATAATAATAATAATAATAATAATGTATTATTCTTATAACTTATTATTATTACTGCTGTTGTTGTTGTTGTTGTTGTTGTTGTTGTTGTTGTTGTTGTAAATGTGTTTATTGAACGCTGGCGTAGGGGTTGGCCGGTTGATCAACGGCTCAAATCAATGGACCTTGAGAGCGAGCGAGCGAGCGAGCGGCGCCCTCGGGCAATGCGCGGTAGACACAGACCCGCGATATCACTGGAGAGGGTCACCCACTTATTATTATTATTATTATTATTATTATTATTATTATTATTATTATTATTATTATTATTATTATTATTATTCACCAGTGAACCACAATCTTGCTTTGAAAAAAGTGAGTACTTGTCTTATCAGAGGCGTCACTGATGTGAACGAGGCATGATACTGTAGTTATTACACCAACCACACGTTTTTGGAGGAGCGCATGATTTCATTGGTGGCTAGGTATTCCACAAAAGAGCGATCTGTTTTAACGCGACAGCGTTAAAGAGCTCGTTTTGCAGAAAATCCGGTGTCGGCGCTGGTGTTGGCGTCGTTCGTCATGAGCGAAAAATAAGCGTTGCCCGAGGGCGAACATTCGAGATAGATGCAAATAAATAAGCAATATAAATATTCGGCTCGAGCGGAAATCGAACCCAGGACTTCTGCATGGAAAACAGGGGTTCTACAATTCAGCCATGCCGGTGCTCGAAACTGTTTCGAAAAAAGAAAAACTATAATAATGTAGTGCCAGAAGCCCCCCTTACACATGTAATATTGCGTGGCAGAAGCGTAGAATCGCAGTTTGTTGCTTTAAAAACCGACCAATTCCCAAGTGCACAGGCATGAGTAATCATCATTATCAGCAACAGTATCAACAAAGTGTGCAGCCGCGCATTCGCGCTTGTAGGCTTAAGGATCGCAAAAGAAAGAATTATGGCTTATATAGAGGGCATTTTGCATGCTGTACTTACAGTAGTCATTGTAGGATAGTTTGAAACAGTAAATGTTACCAGTACAGATGTACTTTTCTTTCCGGCAGGGTCGTGGTGAGCGCCGAGAAGTTAAGCGAGGCTGGCAATTGAGAAGGCGATGCGAACGGGGCTCGATTGCGCTTTCTCCTCTTCAAGGCGAAGCTCAAACGCACCTAATGTTCTTTTAATTGGTTAATCGCGTGCTATAAAGAAGCTCGTTGATTGGTGTACGCCAGCCTTAAGAAATTTTACGTTGAATACAAAGATTTTATTCATATCGTATGGCTGACATGTTCTACTGACATGTGTTCTCCAGCAGAAATTCCGCATTTCTTCATTAATGAACTAGCTGTAGTTCTACGTGATTTAGCTGAACAAGGCACCATCTCGGCTTTCTCCGCGATGGAAACAATACTGCCTTAGTTTCAAATGAATGAGAACTAACAAAAAATGATGCCGAGGAAAGTATAGGGGATGTTATTAGTGGTAATTATAATGTAAATGTGAAGAATGAAAAGTGGATGAAAAGATAAATTGCCGCTCTCATGGGACCGAACCTGCGACCTTCGAATAACGCGTCCGATGCCCTACCAACTAAGCTACGGCGGCGGTCATCCCTCCGTCCACTTTATATGTGCATTTAAACCTGGGAGTGTTAGTCAGCACCGCTAGTAGCCATGGCGGCGAGTGTGGAACAGTATTTTTCTGCCTGTTGGCGTCACGAGCACATGATCTTACTACGAGCTGGCAGCTGAACAATATTCCCTCGCATACTACCTGAAGGCATCAAGTCTGCCAGAACGAGACCCTCGCTATATGCATGCAGGAAAGAAGTGGAAATTTTAGAGGGCCCCTCACCAGGTCTGACAATTTTGAGCTGACGAGTGGAATGCGTACGCTGGGCGTTCACAATCACGTCTGCCAAAATTTGCAACGCAACGCGCCGCGGAAATAGGTCAACTTTCAAGCTGAACGCTCCTTGCCCTTCTCGCGCCAAGAGAATGAGGGGATGACGTACACGATGGAGTAGCCCTACGTAGACGGTAGTGCGGTGACGTCGCTCCTCTACGTAGACGACTGTGCTTTGGCGTCGCCAGCACTAGCACGTGACACCGCGATAATTATTTGACGCGACGTGTAGTTTACGCAATTTGTAGCTTGAATAGACGAATAAAACTTGAGAGCAGTAATAAAACACACAAACAGAATGTGTGCGTTTTTTTTTCATTTTTTCCGCGACGCGTAGCGCGATGCGAGACTAATCTACCTCCGTTCCGCACAGGGTTACCGTTGGTGGCTACTTTGCGCCAAATTGGCTACTTTTTGACCCCGTCTGGCGACAAAAATTTGCAGTTGGCGCCATGGCTATTTTCTGGCTACTTTTAAAGTGCTGATTTGGCGCATTAGGTAGCCATTTTTTCTCATTTTTGCAGACGAAATACATTGTTTTTAAGTTTTTCTCTCACTTCAGCGGATGCGTACGGTCGTCCTCCACCCACCAGTAGGCTGGTGCGCATCGAGGCAACCTTACGCAACGGAGTGGCGAAGTTGCGTGCATGGTGACGAACGCGTGGCCGGCTCGGTGCTCAAGCTTCCCGCCATCTATTGTGATGCTACACTCAAGTTTTGCGAACAATTTTGATGGTGCAGTGCGTGCTCTTGTGTAAACTTGGGAAAACAGACATCTGCAGCCAAATTTTGCTGGTCTGTTCATTTACAACCAGAATTTTGTCTGCAGCTAGCTTCAACGAAAATCTGTTTCAACTTACATGTTCCTACTGACTTGCCGACTGGAATATTCTAATATAACTTTGTGTCTGGCAAGAACTCATATTTTCTACATAAAATATATGCACGCGTAATGAATTTATCATAATTCTTTCACTCACGCGTAATTTATTTCCAACTTACCGGTGGCTTTCTGTGGTCTTACTGATTCAAAATGGTATTATTTATTGATCAATACTAAAGAATCTGCTCATAATACCACTTCTGTTCCATTTGGCTACAAATTTGGCGGTAATATTAAATGGCATGGCTACTTTGGCTACTTTTGGCTTGAGTTCTGGCTCCTTTTCAAGTCCACCCAACGGCAACCCTGGTTCCGCATGCGTTCGTGTTCTCGCGCTTTGCGCATCGTGCAGACGCCACCCTTACAACGAAACTAATTTTCTATCGCGATCCAGAGCTCATAAGGCTCATTTATCCTCCCGCGTCTAAATAAATGTTCATGCGGCGCTCCGCTTGTCTCGCGTCCGTACAAATGTCGCAGATTTCATGCTCAGTAATAGGTTGAAAGCCAAGTGATCGGCGAGGGCGCATTCGGCATAGCGTGCACAGACTAAGCGCATAGAACGCCGCCACAATACCGCTTGCGTTTCGGCGGCTAGGGCTGGTTCGATCACGTGATGCGCTCGTGACATTGTGTGCGCATGACGTGTTTATGCGTATGCGTCATGTGATCCTCCCGCTCACGTGCCGAAGGGGGGCTGGGAAGGGATTTGGCTTGCGAAGGCTACACGGGGCGAGCGCCGAGGTTTTCAAGCTCGCCTCCTCGCATAATGGTTTCGAACCGCCTCAAAACTTCGGTTTTCTCAGCTTCTAATAATAATAATAATAATAATAATAATAATAATAATAATAATAATAATAATAATAATAATAATAATAATAATAATAATAATAATAATAATAATATGTGGGGTTTTACGTCCCAAAACCACGATATGATTATGAGAGACGCCGTAGTGGAGGGCTCCGGAAATTTTGACCATCTGGTGTTCTTTAACGTGCCCTGACATCGTACAGTACACGGGCCAGTATACCATTTCGCCTCCATCGAAATGCGACCGCCGCGGCCGGGAATCGAACCCGCGCCCTTCGGGTCAGCAGCCGAGCACCCTAGCCACTGATCCACCGATGGCGGACCTCAGCTTCTAATAGACCGATTAAAAAAAATTATTGTGGCATAATGCTCTTTATAGGGCACGCAACCACTTCCAGTGTCTAACTAAAATTCGTTATGTCACCTAGTGAGGGGCCCTTTTTTTAAGGGCTCGTTTTTCCTTGTTAGACACAATATTAATGGGAGCTAACAGACAATAATGCCAAGGAAAATATCGGGGATGTTATAAGTAATAAATGTAATGCAAATGTGAAAAAGGAAAAGTGGACGAAAATATACCTTGCCGTGGGCAGGGACCGAACCTGTGACCTTCGGATAACACATCCGATTTTAAGAAAGGGAAAATAGACAACCACCCGTTTGTAGCGCGAAGCCACAAGGAAATCCACAAGGATTTCTCAGAAAGAAAAGCTTCTTAGTTGCCGAAAAATTCGTCGTGGTCCGGGGTTCGAACCCGGGACCAACGCCTTTCCGGGGCGGTCGCTCTACCAATTGAGCTAACCAGGAAGCTAGCAATTGGCAGCGCGAGGACGAATTCATCGACAACTCGAAGCACATGGACACAAGTAATGCTCATTTGCATTACTTGCGTCCATGTGCTTCGAGTTGTCGATGAATCGCCGTCATCCCACCCTGCAATTAGAAGTGCTCGTCGATTTCATAGGTAAATAAACTCCAATTGATTAGCTTCTTTTTTCTCGCGGCACATGAAGCTTTGGAGGAGCTTCTCCGAGCAATACACGCAAATTAAAACTTATGAACACTTATGATACAACCAAAACGTCCGCCTCGGTGGAACAGTGGCTACGGTGCTCGGCTGCTGACCCAAAGGTCGCGGGTTCGATCCCGGCCGCGGCGGTCGCATTTCGATGGAGGCGAAATGGTAGAGGCCCGTGTACTGTGCGATGTCAGTGCACGTTAAAGAACACCAGATGGTCAAAATTTCCGGAGCCCTCCACTACGGCGTCTCTCATAATCATATCGTGGTTTTGGGACGTAAAACCCCAGATATTATTATGATACAACCAAAACAATTGTTGCATGGGACAACTGGCCGTGCGGTGATTCGACAAGATAGATTATTTCGCAGCATATCGCGTTACACTCATTCCATATGTTACACTCCGCCTTCAGCTACGTTCGACGCCACGGAAAATAGTCGTCCGCCGAGACATTTATCTCATGCAGAAGACGAAGTGAAACGCTACACGGATTACATAACGAAACGGCAAGCTGCCAGCCATGCATTCCCACGCGTTTTAGATTTTCCATTCAGAAGCTATCCGTTGCCATTCCGTGGCTGACGAGAACATCGTGATAAGCACATAGCCTAAATATATGGACCTGCTTGTGGATTAATCTAGCGAATAAGGGCCATCCGGCTGGCTCCACCGTCGTTCTTAATTTTCTGCGCAACACGAGTGTGTTCCGTCACAATGACAGTAATTCTCTTCAACCTACATCACGTCTACGATTACCATCTGCTGTCAAGTAGTTCGTTATATCGCAAGAATAGCAGCAGTGGCACCAAATAATGCCCTCCTTGACTCGAGCGAAGCGTGACAGTCCTGATCGCCGAGAGTTCGACCAGCGCCTCCAACAAGAAGGCGTCGTTCGACAGAGCGAGTAGCAGCACCGATCGCGGATGCAGGTCAGAGGCATACATTCAAAGCCCACCTACTGACTTCTCAGTCCCCTCTGACAACGAATAACTCTGCGCTTCATACGGGCAGCAGGCAATTTAAAATCGAGGCAACAAATTGAAGAAAAGCGCGCTTAGTCTGAACGCACTAATTGGACATATGACGGCGCGTCATGAAATTCTTATTATACGTGAGGCCATAGGCGTGCTCGCGAAGGGGGGCAGGGTAGGCGGCTGCACCCCCTCCCCCTCCGCCCCCCCCCCCCCCCCCCCAGCTTAGTCATTTAAAGGGCACGCAAAATTTAGCCCCTTACCTTTCCTGAGTCGCCTTTCACGTCAGGTTTTAGTGCGCAGGGTAATGGCTACGCATGGTGTTTTGAAAGTTATGGCGAATGGCGACCAATTAGGCACCCCTGATGTTAGTTGCAAATAACTGTTTACCCCGTAAATAACTGGTAAAGCTGGGGACCGATGGCAGGCCTTTTTGAGATGCGCGTCATCGCTGCTCTTTTAATTTCTGTGTCGTTGGTTTCTTCGGACTCGGCGACCGGGAGGGAAGGGGGGGGGGGGGGGCACTGCAACACAAACAGCCCCCCCCCCCCCCCCCCCCACCACTATGGAAATGGAAAATCCTGTGCACGCCTATGCGTGAGGCGTTTCTTTTCTGGCAGTATAGAGCATGAGTCCACTTCTACGTTTCCTGAGCACAGCACAGACGGACAGGTGTGACGAAAGTGAGCTTTTTTAGGTGGGAAATACTGCACAGAAGCGCCCCGAACAAATCTTAAAAGTGTACCGTAACACTGCGGGTGCCCCATCAGCGCATTCATTGGCGTTGCCTTTGACGAGGCTCGAAACCCAATCATGACAGCAGGACAACAACGTCGCAATGGACACAAGCATACCTTTACGGCCCCGAGCGCGTAAACATGCAGCAAATTCATTTGCGCAGACGTCGGAGAGCCACGGCGCGTCCACAGCAAGTTAAAGGCGCGATAATTATCTCTACACAGTCGAAAAATACAGACAAGTATACGGTGTCTAGCGAAATGTGGCCGCAAGCATGATGCATCACTTTCTGTAGCACTGCCTTCTCGCTACACGCTCCACGATAGTAAAATTCGGAGAGCGAATGGTGCTGGAACATGACGCATCAACTTTGTTCCTGGCTTTCTTATCAAGGAGAGAAAGAAAGGGAGAGGGATGCACCCCCCCCCCCCCCCTCCCACGCGCACGCTCGACCCCAGCGTGCGCCGAGGCGAGATTACGATGGCAGCGCCCCGACAGCAGCGAGCTGCTGCTCTGCGGCCGGTCGCTGCGGCCTGGGAACTTTTGACCAACACTGTACATTATAATAATATCGTCGAATAATTTACTGATTATCCATCTACCCGCACTTCATGATTGCCTAGATCTATCACTGATAAAGTATAATCATCACCTCTTAAATACCCTTCTCTTGACACTTTAATAGATAGGTTCAACAGATTTTCACCGAAAATCATTCCTTGTTACTAATTATCGATAGCTATCACTAAGAACAATTCCATGCTGTTATCTGTCTCGCATCGCAGTTTCATACATTGAATACCGTATATAGATCCTTGTAAGTTGAATCCTTCTATTTTACGCTTAAAATGGGTGAATTCGTTATTACAAGTGATTACTTATATCGACAGGGTGCGAATGTGCATTAATACTGCTGAGTAAGTCTCAGTCGCTGTGAGTTCTGGGGAGTTCATTGTAACTTTTAATAATTATCGATACTAATTAAACTAAAATACTTAAAATAAATTAGCTTTGACAGTCACTACTGCTATTTACTTACATGCGACGATGATCTAGTATAACTTGTACATATTGTAGTGCGATCTATAAATATGTATATATTATGTAGGTCCATTTATACTGACCGCTTTCACCCATAAGTTGTGAATAAATTGTTATATTCATCAGTACCTTTAATTACTTATACTCAATGGAGGAAAATTCGTATCAGTACCAATGTGTGTTCGTTCTTTTTCTTTGAACTTCGAAGCCATATTCTCATTTTTGGTTATTTACTTTAATTAACCAAATACTTGTCATTGCTAATTATGAACTTAAGATCTACATAGTATTCATACCCTGTTTAGGTTGAGCAGCTTCAAGAAAAACAACGTTATATAAAAAAAGCTGTGAAATTTTCTCGCATTCTGGGGCAATGGAAAGCACCATAAAGCACTTTCCCTCCTGTCAGGTGGCTTCACTGCAATGCACCTTTTTACAAAAGTGCCCGTCGAACCTCAGAAACTTCGCCAACGTCAGCCAAACTTCACAGATACGAACATTGAGTCATGGACATTATGCAATTTCAGTGATTTAAGCAGGTGAAGGCGCATTGTTATTATATAAATTTCTAAACTTTCTCCTATGGAGTTTTACATAGCACATAAAAGTGGTCCTCGAACCCAGAATATTTATGGGAATAAAGCAAAATTGCTTGCATTGTGAGATAATGGCACCCATATTATATACACGGAGTGATTTAAGTGTATATTGTGGCGTTGCACTGTAATTAATGTCTATAAGTGGTTTCCCATTGAGTGACGCTGCACACTCGGCAGCTACACAAGCGATGGCGCTAGTTGTCGATGTCCAGAATTCCTGGACATGTGATACGTAACTGCTATATTTAAGCATGAGTTCAAAGT
Source organism: Rhipicephalus appendiculatus (assembly GCA_030522465.1). Taxonomy (NCBI): domain Eukaryota; kingdom Metazoa; phylum Arthropoda; class Arachnida; order Ixodida; family Ixodidae; genus Rhipicephalus; species Rhipicephalus appendiculatus. Next base: position 56,055 of record JALIZH010018026.1, read on the forward strand.
GTGTCCTTTAGGTCCGCCACGGTGGATCAGTGGTTAAGGTGCTCGGCTGCTGACCCGAAGGTCGCGGTTCCATCCCGGCAGCGGCGGTCGCATTTCAGTGGAGGCGAAATGGTAGAGGCCGGGATCGAAACCACGACCTTCGGGTCAGCAGCCGAGCACCTTAGCCACTGATCCACCGTGGCGGACAGCTTATTTTCTCGGTGGACAGCTCAACCCTGCCGCAAAGAAAGGATAGTCTGTGCGCGTAACGCTGACTGCTTCAAATTATCCTAGAATGCCTACTTCAAGTACAGCATGCGAAGTGCCCGCTACGCCATGATTCTTTCTTTCGCGGTCTTTTTTGTTTTTTATTGGCGCAAATATGCCCAACGGCATAGATTAAATAAAGAGAAATAGTTCGGTTTCCTGTATAAAATCCAGGAGCGGTCGATTCAGGGGACCGTGCGTCCAGCGCGTTAAGTGAGGTGGTCGACCGGGGTGTAGTCAAGGCCACGTATGTCTTTTGCGATCCATAAGGTCACAAGCGCTCAGGCGCAGCTACCCACTTTGTTGATGCTGCTGCTGATAATAATGATTAATTATGCTTGTACGCTTGGGAATTGATGGGCCTTTAAAACAACCACTAGTTCAACTGAAATGTTCTGACGCTGGTGTGATCCTACGCTTCTGCCACGCAATATTACATGCATTAAGGGGGCTCCTCGCACTACATGACATTATTATGGTTTTTTTTTTCAAAACAGTTTCATGCACCGGCGTGGCTCTGTTGTAGAACACCTGTTTACGACGTGGAAGTCCTGGGATCGATTTCCGCTCAAGCCGAAGATTTTTATTGTTTATTTATATGCATCTATCTTTAATTTTCGCCCACGGACAACGCTTACAAGCAACGACGCCGACACTGGATTTTGCGCAGAACGATCTCTTTAATGCAACCGCGTCAAATCAGATCGCTCTTTCGTGGAATGCTTAGCCACCAAGGAAATCACGCGCTGCTCTAAAAGCGCGCAGATCCAGCTTTCACGGACATCGGCGTTTAGTTCGCGTGTCTTCCACCACGTGCCGCATGACTTTTATCTTTTGAATCTCGCGCGAAGTCAAGAGTTGCGTCAAGGCAAGAAAGAAAAGGAAAGAAACAAAAGAAAAAAGTTCAGAACACATAGCTTCACGTCTTGGCGTGGCCTGCCGCGTTCGTTGCTAACGGCGACAAAGATAAGACCGGCGAGCTGCAACGTTAAAATCGCTAGTCATTCCCCGATCCTATGGCAACGACTCGTTTTACGCATCAGAAAAAGAAAACGGTGCGCGACTGCACCGGGAATCCGGAAGGGCAGCCAAACGTATTCATTTATTCCCTTCGCATTTTTTTACAGCAAGTATGTTATGCCCGCCGTTTGTCCGGTTTGCGATGTAGAGAGGAAACCATGATCCTGCCGGCGCGGCCACGTCAAGCAAAATTAAGAACAGCTGTGCCTAGTTAAACCAGTGTAACCATAGACAAGCCTTATTAAGCCATGTTGCGCATTGTAAAGCCTAATTAACTACGCATAACTAAGCTAATGAAATCATACCTCAAAAAGCCCTAATTTAGCCGAGCTGAGATTCTCGTGTGCCTATAGTAATGCCGAACTATGTAAGATGCGCCAAGCTTAGCCTAATACTAATTAAGACTGAATATAACTAGTGGTAGCTCGACTAATTAGCTAATTAAGCTTACCTTGAGATGGGATGGAAGCTAATCGAGACCAAGCCTCGAATTTGCAAGTTAGTTCGGCCAATTTATCTAATTACGGTAAATAAGGTACTTGGTGCTGTGATTGAAAGCGATTCCCAATGAAACCCGATCGATACCTATCCGAAACTCGTGAATCGCAAAGTGATCGCGTGAACACTTCGTGCATGGACATGTGAATGAACGTGTGCCTAGTCAAGCCAGGACCAGGCGAGTGCCGACCAGCTCTGCTCTGCCCCAGCCTTACGCGACTCAGCGCAAGCTGCGCAAATTTTTTACCATGTTGAAAGGCTCGGCCGATGGCAGATCTTGAAGCAGTTGGCGCACATTTAATGACTTGACAGTCGAATGATAGCATTTCGCAATGTTTAGTTCTAGGTTACTTAGCTTGCGTCTGCTTACTTTTCGTCCCCGTGTTTTCCGAGCTTTTTTCTACTGCTTAGGCTTCTCTGGATGCACAGAAAGCGGTTATACTTCTTATAATAATTGTTGGGGTTTTGCGTCGAAAGAACGCGATATAAATGTGAGAGATGCCATAGTGGAGGGCCCCCGATAGTTAGACCACGTGGGGTTCTTTAACGTGCACCTAAATCTGAGCACATGGGCTTCTTGCATATTGCGTCCATCGAAATCCAGCCTCCGCGAACTAACATGGTGCTACCAAACGTGTGGTTCAAACTACAAAGTACGGCCGCGGCGGCGCATTTTCGATGGAGGCGAAGATGCTTGATGCCCGTGTGCTTAGATTTAGGTGCACATTAAAGAACCCCCGGTGGTCGAAATTTTGAGAACCCTCCACTGCGGCGTCTCTCATCATACGGTCGTTTTGGGACGTTAGACCCCAACAATTATTATGACTATTAAAGCACAAAGTAATCGTTCTAGAAGATCTTTGCTCGCGGTACACACAAATCGGCGCATAGCACACATGATGACGCACGTGTGCTAGCGCTACAGATTTGCCGGTCACCGGCTGCAAAAACACTACTTAAATATCATCATTCGAACGTCCTCTGGTATGATTTTTTTTAATGAACGAAAATTAATAATAATAATAATAATGATAATAATAATAATAATAGTAATATCTGGGGTTTTACGTGACAAGACCACGATATGATAATGAGGCCCGCGGTATAGGAGAACTCTAGAAATTTTGATCATGTGCGTTCTTTAAGGTGCTTTGACATCGCACAGTACATGCGGTCGTCTACCATTTCGCCTCCATCGAAATGCGACCACCGCGGCCGGGATAGAACCTGCGCCTTTCAGGTCACCAGCCGACCTCCATAGCCGCTATGCCGTCGCGGCGGCATATCTACAGTGTCTCCACAGCCACCATTGTCCCCCATGAAAAAAAAAAAAAAAGCATGGAATAAAATTCTAATAAAGAGTCTAAGGCAGGGAGCTACCATCTTTCCAATGCTATTCACCGCGTGTTAACAGGAGGTTTTCAGAGCGTTGGATTGCGGACAGCATGCGATAGCAGTTAAAGGAGAGTAGCTCAGTAACATGCGATTCGCTTGTGATATTGCCATGTTTAGTAACTCGGGAAAACTATTGCAAATCATAATTACTGAATTAGACAGGGAAAGCAGAGCGGTGGGTCAGAAAATTAATGTGCAGAAAAATAAAGCAATGTTCAGCAGTCTCCGAAGAGAAGAGTGGTTTGCGATGCCTATCAAAACACTGGAAGTGGTAAAGGAATACGTCTGTTTAGGGAAGGTAGTGACTGCAGATACGAACCATGAGAATGAAGTAACCAAAAGTATAAGAATGTTGTAGTGTGCATTTGGCACGTATTCTGAGATAATGATTGGCAGTTTACCACTATCTCTCAAAAGAAAAGCGAATGGTAGTTTACCACTATCTCTCAAGGGAATGCAGCGAGAATACAAGATAACTGGTGGCAATTGAAAGTAACAGCGTGCATTCTAACAGAAGGCAAGCGCGCGAGCGGGAGGCATAAAGTTAAATGGGCAGATGAGATTCAAGAAGGATCCGTTGGTGGGCTAGTTGGTACATGTCTTGAAATACACTAAGTGTGTGCAGCGCAAAGAAACGGGGACAACAGAAGACACAGCGCCAGTCTACGTCGTTCATGTGTCTTCTGTTGTCCCCGTTTCTTTGCGCTGCACACACTCAGTGTATTTCAATGAGATTCAGAAGCTGCCAGCGCTAACGTGGGCGCAGCCTGCACAGGACCGAGTTGATTGGAGAAACATGGGAGTGGCATATACCGTACAATTAGTGTAGTCATGTTGCGTAGTCATGATGATGATCACACACTTGTGAATCGTGAATGCGAAAGTATCATTTCACGATTCGTACACAGTCGCAAATATATATATATATATATATATATATATATATATATATATATATATATATATATATATATATATATAATGTATTTTTACAGTGACAAAAGGTGTGTCAAGAGGCCAATCAGGTTTCTCCTTAGCGAAGTATATGGGGCAGCGCTATAGCACTAATACAAGGACGAGAAAAGACAGGACACAGACAGCGCATGTCCTGCGTTTTCTCGTCCTTGTATTCGTTCTCGCGGTGCCCCATATACTGCACTACGAAACCTAACCAACTAGCCCACCTTTCCGTTATTCGCCTTAGCGTTTTTAGTGAGTGTAAAACGTGCTTAGGCTTTATTTATTTATTTATTTATTTATTTATTTATTTATTTATTTATTTATTTATTTATTTATTTATTTATTTATTTATTTATTTATTTATCTATCTCAAATGCACTCAAGCGCTAGGGCACTCTAGAGGGGAGTACGGTACATGTGTACAACAATAAGGAGAATACCGATGTTTCAGCGAACAGTTTAAAAAAAAATTTAAAGGTTGGCTGTTAGATATTGTACAATTCTAGCTCGTCAGCTGGTCTACGAAAAGAGGCTGAAATTATTACACAAAAAATTGAAAGGCTTAGTCCACTAAATAACGAAAATTTCCTAATTGTGATCTTAACTAATTGAATTATCGCCCACATTTCAATTCGCAATGTTTCGCCGTGGAGTTCTTAAGGCAACCTGGAACGAATTCCTGTGATGCCACTAGTTTCGAGATATTACCTAATTCCTGAAATTACGGAGAAAGGCATTGCCATTCGAATTGTATTCTTAACAAAACATCCTTTCATGTATTGAAGCCCAACATTAAGTCTAACACGATGTATTTCTTCGACACTGATCTCCACGCTCCTTAGCCTAAGTGCGCATATCGTGTGCCAGCCACAGTGCGTCGCAACATCGCACAAGTGACACGGCTCAACACGGCGTCATACAGATCTGGAACAGCTGATGGGTCTCACCGGTCGATATTGTAAAAAAAAGAAAAAGAAAAGGACGGCTCAATTGCCTAGTTTTTGCGTACACTATGGCTTGCTGAACAAGATCACACGTAAGGACATCTATCCTAGCCACTTATAGACGACGCCGCGACTGCCGGCATGGAGCATAGATTTTTTTTCTCCCTCTCTCTCTCTCTCTATTCGTTGGACCTGCGCTCCGGCTGCTTGCAGCCCCGATGGCTAAACTTGACCGCCGCAAACCAGCCTTCGTTAGATCCGATGGCTTATATGTATTTATTGTGACGTGATTCGGGCTGTGCAACGCGCTTGCAACATTTGAACGCACGATCGGCAACCTTCGCGGCTTCAAGTGGCAGACGAATCTCTACTACCTGGATGGTACTCTGATCTTTTCAGACGGCTTTGCGACACATCTACAAAAGGTCGAAGCTGTCGTCACTAGCCTCAGCTCTAATGGCCTTGAGATAAACTTAAAGAAGTGTTGTTTTGGAGTACGCAAGCCGCTTATTCTGGGCCGTCTTCTTCCGAGATGGCGTCCTTCCGGATCCCACGACACTTCGTGCTGTTGCTACGTTTCCTAAACTGACAATAAAATACCTTTGCAGCTTTCTATGCCTTTGATTTTATATTAGACGTTTCATTCGCAGCTTCCCCGCAATTATAGCGCATTTGACTGACCTCCGCAGCGGCTACGACCTTTGAGCGAAGTCACATGTGGCGATGCATCCAGAAAACTCCGATGAATTCTTACTTCCCCTCCAATCTTGCGACATTTTGATTTGCTCGACCCATATGAGAGAGAGAGAGAGATAAGTTTATTATGACAGAAAAGCTGAGAGCACCCAAAATGAAATTCACAAGGACACTAGCGGCGTTGTGTTCGGCGCTGTGCTTGCCTAGCGTTAACGCGGATTTGACGAGTTAGTTGTTGCTTACAGGGTTGCCGTTGGTGGCTACTTTGCGCCAAATTGGCTACTTTTGGACCCGTTGGCGACGAAAATTTCCAGTTGGCGCCATGGCTCTTTTTTAAACTTGCGGTTTTACTTATTCAAAATAGTTTTATTTATTCATCAATAGTAAAGACTCTGTCGATAACACCGCTTCTGTTCTATTTGGCGAGAAATTCGGCGATACGATCAAATGACATGGTTACTTTGGCTACTTTTGGCGTGAGTTCTGGCGCCTTTTCATGTCCACCCAACGGCAACCCTGGTTGCTTATGCCAGCCATGCACCTACCAAAGCACGCATGAACATACATGAAGTACCGTTGAAACCCGCAACCCCTCCCCCCCCCCCTGCATACGCCGATCAATACACATTCTAGCGGCGGTCTTCTTGTCCATCTACGACGCGCTCCCGCTGTAGCCGTCACCGACATGCCCTGTGCAGTGGCGCAAAAACCCCTGCGTTACTTCCCCTATAGACTTGTTGCGTGAAGCAACGTCACCTACCATCCCTAGAGAAATAAGTCATCAAACACACCATTTCATTCTTCGTGACAGTTGATCGACCATCACAACTATATACCTCTATGATGGACGCATATCGCTCTTATTCCGCGCCATCTACGTTAAGACATATGCGCCACCTTCAAAGCTGACTCACAGTGTGCACGCCGAAGCGTTGAAGACTTGCACTTTCCTCCAGCTCTGCTACTATCAACGCAGAATGTACCGCTTCTTACACCGCCACATTTGTTGCGTCGGGCAGCGCCACACGAATCCCCCCTTTCCATTTCCCTGCTCCGTAACAACCACTAACTTGCCCTCTCCGTCCCTTGGACTACGCCGCTGTTGATTTGTATGGACTTCTTTCCATCACTCCTGCTGCCAACCAAAAGATAATTGTTGCCATCGATTACACGCTAAGCAGAGACTTCACTATTGCCATCGGCATCGGCCAGCAATGTTGCCTCTCATTTCACACCACGACATTCTACAGCACGGCGCACTACGTGAGCCGGGCATCGTCCGAAAGACGTGTATTCCTGTCGGACGTCGTCAAGCAATTTTAGAGGAATGCAAGGTCTTTCACCATACCACAACATCTTACAATCATAAAACGAATGGTTTAACAGAAATATTTATTCGAACATAAGGTGATATGCTAACAATGTACGTCACTTCCGGTTACTAAGACTGAAACCGTGTCATTTCTTCGTGACGTACGCCAGAAACACTGCTACTCAGACCACGAATGGACTCTCTCCTGTCTTCTACCTATAAGGACTCGAGCCCTCCTGCACGTTATGCGCAATACCTCCTTGCCACGCTTATGTGAGTGAGTCGACGGCAGTTCCCAAGGCGCTGAAGAGGGTCGCCAGAGAGCCCGATCTCACGCCACTGCTGGCAAGCAGCGCCAAATACACCATCGAGATGTCTCGAAGCCTTTTAGCGTCGTATTCCCGGGACTGACTTGTGTGGATCAACGGCCAAGGTGATCATCAACTTGTGTGGCTCTGGATTCCTTGAGCTAGCCCCGGTCGGTCAACGAAACTTCTTTCGAAGTACCGCGGCCCGTCCCGTATGGTCTAACGAGCCGCGTACTTGATGTCCGGCGTCAAGCCACTTGAGCTTTCTTCTAATCTAGTAATCAACAATGTAGAGGCATGAGATTGCGCAATGGACCTGCTAAAACCTTACTATCTCAGTGCCGTGGTATTCTGCCTGTAATTCGCCAGGATGGCTCTGTTTCGGAAGGGAAGTAAACAGAGAGTTTTAGAACACCGCACGCAAAGCTTGCCGGCATTGCGGGCGTAGCGTTAGCGTTCGTCACTTAACGGGAGCCCGAAAGAGGCTAGCGTACGACGCATGCGCAACGCAAACGCAAAGCTTCGCGTACGCTGTTCTAAAACTCTCTAAAAGCGGCACTGCTTGCAGAAGCAGAGAACGCTGCTGATGTAGAAAGAAAAGAAGACGATTCGGCAACGCAAGCTTTGCGCTGGTTCTGCCATTGCTGGTCAGTCTCCAATAGTATAGTGCTTATTTAAAACGCTTCATTACACTATCAATAGCTTCTATCATGCTTTCCTTGGATTCAATATGTGTTGCCTTATTGAGGCTGTGGTTAACTGAAATAGGCCCTTGGTTCCCCTTCCTTTGTTGTTTAGATAATGGGTTGCGTAATAAGAAATACTAAAACATGAGAACTTTACTTGTTCCATATCTAGAAGCGAAACCGGCTCTGTTGCAAAGATTCTGGGTGCAACACTTTAGCGAAAAAACAAGAAACTAAATCTTCAGCAATGACGCACTAGTAATGTTAATTGCTGGAACTTTACACGCCAAAACTACGATATGTTTATGAGGCGCGCCGTAGAGGAGGTCTGGACTGGAAAAACGATGTCCAACAGCACGCGCTTAGCGGGCGTCTCCCATTCCCTGTCGCGGCAGAAGAGTGTGCCAGAAATTTCGACCACCTGGGGTTCTTTAACGTGAATTTACATCTACGTACAGCATCAAAATCCAAGTACTAGAGGATTTTCGCCTTGTTCGAAAATGCTAGAGCCGCGGCCACGATCAAACCGATGCCCTTCGGGTCGGCAGCCGAGCACCGTAACCACTGACAGCAATTCTGTTTAAAAAAAAGAAAGAAAAGAAACACGAAAAAAAATTTCTGCGATTCGAACCCGTGCCGCATTCACCGCACGTGAGTCGCCAGAACAGGCGCTCAACCATCTAAACCACAACGCACACCGGTCGCGGGGCGGTAAAATGGGTCTTATTAAGATACAATGGTCGAAGACGCGAGTCGAAGACGCGACTGTGTTGTAGAAAACCTCATTTTGGAACGTGTTTTTCTTCACACAGAAACATGATTGCGGCCTCAAATGAAAGCTTCGTCTCCGTACTACGTAGATCTCCGAGCAATTTGCAGGTTTCCGTCTAGTTTTTTCAGTCGGCCCGTTTTTGTCCCGAAAAACGAGGCGCGATTTCGGCCGCTTCCATAGGACCCCATTGTTTAAACTTGAGTCGTCGTGGGAACAGAATGTGAAGCCCCGATGTTAACGATGCTGCATGTGTTAAGTGCGGTACAGCTCCTAGAAGGTGCCCCTTTAAGAAGTTTTGGAAATTGCGCCTCTACGATTTTTTATCGTCGAAAAATGACCCTGTCCCATTGAAAACGTGAGAGCTTCCAGCAGTGGCCGCTAGGAGCGCTGATCATCCAATGTCCCCGAAAGCTGGATCTGGTAGCTTTGAGTGTGAGTATATATGAGTATGAACGCGAGTGTGTACGTATGAGTGTGAGTACACGTGAGTATGAACCTGAGTGAGTAGCTTGGAGTGTCAGTATATATGAGTACGAGCGTGAGTGAGCGCGTAGGGGTGGGAGTACACGTGAGTACGAACGTGAGGGAGTAGCTTGTAGTGTGGATATATATGAGTATGAACGTGAGTGAGTGCGAAGACAGAAAAAATTATGGTGAGTGAGTATGAGTGAGTGTTTTTTTTGTATAGTGCTGACCTATGATTACGAGGGATGTAACTCTGTAAACTGTACACAGTGAGTCGGTTTAGTAGTGATGCCTACTTCTTCAAATATAGTTTAACTGGAAAGGCACAACAGCACTAATATTTCGTTAATGATTTGGATCTTCTTGAACTTTAAATTATGAGAGGAAAAGCTGGGACAAAGGCTGCGCTGCGCGCAGTACTGTTAAAAAAGGCCGCGATGTTACCGACGAGGCCTGAAGACTAGGCCTTGTCAGTAATGACTAGAGACCGGATTATAGGCAAATGCCTATTTTTTTCCTTGCGTTCCTATCGCGCCACTATGATATATGAGCATGAATTAGGGGTAAAGGAGGGCTTTTATAGTGTTTTTATAGTGCCTATAAATGCCTATTTTTGGGGTTTGTGCCTAAATGTCTATAAGTGCTCATAAATGCCTATTTTCAAAATTGGTGCCTATATGAACGCTATTTAGCCTCAAATTTTGCTTTCGAGTACAGTTTGAGACAGTAATTAATGTTACCGGGCAAAATTGACGTTTCGGAACTTTATGGGGTGCAACAATTCCCTAGTTCAACAAACACCCGGGAAGCAACCGGTAGCAGCAGTGAAATGGGACGCGCCGGCCGCCTTACCCCACCGCACTGACATGGCGCGAGCGGTTGAGCAGGGGAGAGGAAAAGACGCTATTTCTGCAACCCTAAATGGGAGCACGTCCCAGCGTGTACAGTGGAATGGGGAGAGGAAAATAAAGGCGGGAAGAGGAGAGGGGAAGAAGAGGAGAGTGGCGTCCATGGCAGAGGCCGTTGCGGGCGGCATTTACAGCCGGTTTCCCAGTTCAGTGTTCTCAAGGTATCCAAGAACCTCCTTGAAGACCTGGGTGTGGTGAAGGGCAGGGAACAGGAGGTGGGGCCTCTGTGCAGCAGCAGGAAGATGGAGAACGAATGCGAAACCATGGAGTGCCGTCAGGAGAAAGTAGAGTATAGGTTAAGAAAAATCAGATGTGCACGTGGCTTTTGTTCCGTTTGTAATTTACTTCTTGAAGGGCGCTTCACCAGGTCACATGAGAAATTTTAGTCAGATACTGGAAGTGTTCGCGTGCCTAATGAAGAGATTTGTACCACAAGGACTTTTTAATTGGTTCATTACGAGCCGCGAAAGCATGATGCCGGTAGGTGAGCTTGAAACCTTTGCCACTCGCAAGCCTAATTCCTTCCCTGCCCTCTTCGGTATCAGGGAAACTCGGAGCCGGAAGATCACACGACGTTGATGCATCAACACGCCATGCGCACGCAAGATTACACTGTGTGTGCACATGACATGCCCAAGCCATGTCGTGCGCACAAGCGGTGTTGTATCGTTTCGGCGTTCGCTCTATAGTGTACTGCCTGTTTCTGTGGGATGGATCCGTCTATGCGTTTGGAGAGGCTGGCAGGGATCCTGTATCCTTACCACGACACAGCGCGTCGCACAGCTTGAACTGCTGTAAGGGACGATGCACCAAAAACATGCTAAGCGTTGTCAGGGCTGGCACCGGCACGACGCGGGAACGGCGAGAACACGAACACAAAAGAAATATAGGCAGCTAAGTCTCGAATCGCTCTCGATTCGAAGAAAAAAAACTAAAGAAAAACGCGCACACATTCCATTTGTATGTTTTAATATTTCTATTAACTTTCATTCCTCTATTCAAGCAACAGATTGCACAAATTACACATGTAGCCTCGAATAATTCTCGCAGTTTCATGTACTACTGTGACATACACAGGACCATTCCTTGTTGAACTTTACCTCCCCCCACATTGGTGCGCGCGCCTGTGAGATAAAGGGCGCGAGGCATTCAGTCTGACATTTCACCTCGTTCCGGGGAGCGTAGCGTTGCAAATCTTGGCAGACGTGATCGTTAGCGCAGTGCATGCATTACACTTCTAGCTCGAAATGCTCAAACCTGGTAAGGGGCCCTTTATAGTGTTCACACAAAGAGGAGAAATTGACCCTGCGCTATTAGACCCGGCCAATACTTGGCTAACAGACCATTCTGGCCTTTTAGCGGTCTGGCTATTGAATCCTGTGCTGCCCTTCCTAGCCATGCCGAAAAGAAGCAGACCCAGGAGCGTGTTTATTCGATGGTGGACACTTAACTTACCATTCTGGACAATAAAAGGAGAGACCGTGTTCTGGAAACCGTGCCCGAAAAGGGACCATTGAGTGGCTATCTTAAATCATTAACGCCTTTGTAAAATCATAAAATATAACATTTGTTTGCTTTCCTGTCGTAGACCAGGTCGCGCACGTCCTTATTCGAAAATTTGAGTTTTTGTAAAAATTTATTGTGCCTATATTTACGATTTTGGGGGCCTAAAACTGTGTTTTTCCCGCCTATTTTTGGCGCCTAAAACACGATTTTTAGTGCCTAAAAATCCGGCCTCTAGTAATGACATTACGGTAATTAAATTAATTTTTGCTACAGTGAATAAGGTAATCATTTACTTTTGGGCTGGTAATTCAGTAATGTAATTAAACTGCTTCAAGCTAGTAATTTCGAGAAGGTTATTGATTACGTGCGAACGAGCGTCAATTTCGTGTTCGGCGAGTTTCACGTGCTTTAGTTCTTTTTCCGACAACTCAACTAGGCAGATTTCAGCACAAAATAAATGCTTGATTCTGAGGTAATTTAAGGCTGCCTACAATTAAAGGTAATATTTCACCGATCCGAACAATTATTAAAAGTTCACTAATTATAGTTCAATAATCAATTTATACTTAGTAATGAAGAAATGCAGGTTGTAAGTGCACACAACTACCACTAATATACTACAGGTACACCTTTTCTAGAGCGCAAGAATTTTTTAAAAATCTTGATCCGTGTTGATACACCCGGTAGTATCAAACTTCGTGGAAAAATTCTCTGTGCGTTACAGACAACTTTGCAATCCCATGCACACGCTAGGTCACAACTAATTTTGCTATCACCGCTTAATTGCTGGGCTAGTATAAGGACAAGAAAAGAAACGAAAACTACATACATTTTCATGCTCTCCGTTAGGAATCTTAAAAGGTGCTTCAAAATGCGCGCTGCGTATGCAAGGGTATAAAAGTATACAGTGAAATATTTTCTGCGCAATTGTCGTCCTGTGTGTGTAAGTTGTCCGCCATGGTGGTGTAGCGGTTGCGGTGCTCGGCTGCTGACCTGAAGGTCGTGGGTTCGATCCTGGACGCGGAGTTCACATTTCGATGGAGGGGAAATGCTAGAGCCCCGTGTACTGTGCAATGTCAGCGCACGTTAAAGAACACCAGATTGTCGAAATTTCCGGAGCCCTCCACATCGGCGTTCCTCATAATCATATCGCGGTTTTGGGACGTAAAACTTCACATATTCATTATGTCTGTAAGTTAATTTTTTCAACCTCTTTGTGACCCATTCAAGATGGAATGTGTCACTTGCCAAATATCGCTTGTCGCCATGTCGACTTGCCCAAAACAAAGTTGCTGCATGTACCGAAAGCTTCATTTCGGTGAGTACAGTGCTTTTGCGAAAGCGACACTGCTGGCAGAGTCTAACTCAGGGAGTATAATATTTAGACAATGTGCGCAGGTAGACGGGAACAGCAACGGTATTTCGACCTCAGCGGTTGAGCAAAAGGGGTCGCGTAAAGCGGCACGAAATGTGCGCTTGCGAACACTGGTGCGTCGGCTGCGTGTGCAAGGTTACATAGAACGTCAGTCACAATGAACGGCTGCCCGTATGCCGTATGCGCAGCTGAGCAATGTCTACCCGCATGCCAACGTTCTCCTGCGCAATTTCGATGCTTCAGGCGTGTGACCACGAGCACGCACACAACTTGGTATAGTGACTGCAAGAACTCCTTCAGTGAAAGGCGTTTCTTGCTACTAACTAAAAAAAAAAAGCGTTTTTCATCTCGTTTCAGGTAAGACATAGAGAGAAGGAAAGAAAACGAGGAGGTTAACCAGATGGTTCGCTACCCTGCACGGCGGTAAGGAGATAAAGCTGTGAAGAGAGAGAGAAGAATATAAGGAGCACTTTAGCTGCAAGCACATCGAGTCTTCGAGTGCTATCATCCCGAGGTCCTTGATAAACTTTGACATTGCTTCCTGCAACAGCGACGTGCACTGTAGAAGAACGTGCTCCGCAGAAGAATTGGGGCACGCCTAGTGTTTCTCGTCTGTAGCCCATATTGTCCAGCTGCGCACGGCCTGGTGCACACGAAGTGGTCTGCTTCTCTGCTCATGAGTTTCTACGAATTAACGAGTCCCAGCGACTTACAAAAGCAACACAGTAGCTGCAGTGTGTTGCAAAAAACGAAATGTTGGCGAATTTGGCGAAAGGAGGTGGTAGAAAGGCTAGGTAGACGATGTGGACCCTAGAAAGCCGCCAGCGCGCAAATTAGTGCGCATGGCGAGCAACGCGCGCCTGATGGAGTTCGAGCGGGAACCATGGCTTACAGGTATACTCGGTAGCCAGCCAAACAAGCGAGAGACGCATTTCAGAATGTAGAGGACGAAAGGAAGAAAGAAAAATAAATAAATAAACGAGAACCAACGTATTACACAATGTTAACAACAACAACAACATATAAAAAAAAGGCGATCTGGCAGTCGCCCAGCGGCGAGCCAAAAAGCGAAGCCAGGCGGGGGAGACAGTTTCTGCGGCATCGCAAGACGGAATCGAGGTTGCTCGGCGAATTACGCCACCCGGCGTCGGTCGCTGGCCGGCTGGCCAAACAAAAGCGCCGCGGCGGCGGCGACGAGACGCAGGCCGTCGCCGCGTCCGTATCCTTGACCGGAATGGGAGGCCGGAATGAAACCGCATCCCACTTTCAATCTCGATCGACGCGCCGCTGGCTCGGGCGCGCGCGTGCAAGACGGCGAAAACGGCGGAAAGCGGGTCAACGTGCTGGTGAGAGTTGCGCGCGTAAAGAGTGGGGGAAAAGCACCGAGCCTCCACCCGTAGGGAGGCAACGCGCAGAAGCGGAGTAAAATAAAATAAAAATAAAGCAGGCAGCGCGAGAGAGCTCGCAAAGAAAGAAGGCGAGATGTTGGTAAACGAGCTATAACTTTCACCCTTATGCATTTCTTGCTTGCCGTCTGGCGAGTAGTAATTAGGCACCCGTAGAGGCGGAATTCCGAGCCACGCACACATTGCTGTCGGCCTGAGCATTAAGGTTACAACACAAGTGGTTCATTTGGTGTGCATAGCGTTTTCATCTGCTAAATCTCGCATGGTGCTCTGAAGTTACCTAAGGCGTTAAGTAAGAAACCGAGTTGCACGCTGTGGTCTAAGTATTCAGAAAAGCACATGGAGCCGTGGGGTGTCTCCCTATACACTGACTACACTATGGGTCGAATTGATAAAGCTCTGCGTGAGTGCATTTACCAATAAAGAACCGTCTTCACCAATAGCAAGTTTGTTTTCACGACTGCTTGGCATCTGCTTTTAAGAAGTCACGTTTTTCCGCATACGGATCGAAAACATGCGGGGCTGGAATCGACGGAGCTTCTTCATTCTTAAGTGATCCTTGCCGTTGACCAGCACCCTTCGCTAATTCGCAAAGAATACGCGCTCGTACGAATGGCGTAAGAGCTTTCAGTGAATATGGGCCCAGCGCCATAGTCCATGAGACCTTAGCGCTCCTTACCATTCAACAGCCACCATTTGCGATGATATGTCCAACATCACAATGGCCTGTGTCTGCCCTCAGGAACAGCTTTACAAACACATTATCTCAAGATTTCTTTAAAATATGGATCTGACGACAAAATGATGCGCGAAATCGTACAGAGTTACCCCTCGAAAAAAATGCTACAGGATTTTCTTTTCAATGTTACTCGATTAGGCACCTCTGAAAACGATAACACAGACAATGCTGCTCGTACGTCACATGAAAGCTGCTCTATGCACAGATTCCACTATCTAGGGCAGACGCTGAGAGCCAGCTTCACTTTCTGGCAACCAGTGTCTAGTTATAGCCGAGTGGAATGCCACGCATATAAGGCACACCATGGCAGCACAGAATAAACCCTCCGGCAGAGCTGGAACCTCCGTCCGGGATGTACTGACGCGAGGCAACTCTTCTCCATCAGTTGTGGTGAGCACCTGCGTCAACCAGGGCTCATTCAGCTTTAACCGAAATGGTGGACACGTGCTGCTTGTGAATTCTGCGGCTGCGAGGAGAACAACAGACCACCCATTGTGCGACTGTCCTTGCTTAAACATACAAAGGCAATCGATGTTCAACGCATTCAGGTGACTAGATAACCGTCCGCTGAGCATACAGACCCTACTGCGACACAGTCCCCCCCCTCCCCGAGAAGGCTGTAAAAACACCTTTTTGAAACGACTGGCTTGTGCAAGTGCCATTGACTGCAATGTGGGGTGCCTCGCATGCGCATGCACGCGTTCGCCTCGTTCATCCTTCTTCTTCTTATACATATTTCCCCTATTTCCCGCACAACAGCCTACTATAGTCGGTTTATATAAATAAGCTCCGCCCACCTACGGTGCGCCTGCCATTCTTCTGTGCAAGAGAGTTGTGCTAGGTGCTTTCTGTTCAAACAGTAAGTACTTTTCGTTGCTAATGTGAATACTACGCCATATTAAGAATTAAAGGTTCGTCGTCCCTACTTAAAATATTACGTTTGTCTGAGTAGTTATGTCCAAATGTTTGCTGAAATTTGACAGGAAGTTCATGTTTCCGACCGGAAACCAGCGACTCGAACGTATTTCTGTATGGAAAAATCACCTGCCTGAAAGGTGCCTTAGGCGCTTGACTTAACGGAAATGAACAATTTTTTTTTTTATTGACGTGATGTAAGGGGAGATGTTGGACGCACAAACAGGGCGCCGGCTACTCCTTATCTCTTAGAGGTGTCTAACGAAGAGCACGTAGGGTCCAAGTCTCTAAGCGTAACAAGTCCACAGCACATACAATATACAATTTAGCCTTAACAATTAAGACATAAGATTTCAAAACAACGTATTCGACAATCACATATCTGTGCACATACGGTGGGGATGTTGAAGAGCAACCGTTACAAATTGAAGAGCAACTGTTACATATAATCAACAGTCTCATAATAAACAACAGAATAGTCAACGTAATTGTCAACAGTCACATAATTATACACTGTGACGTTAAAAAAAAAACTTAAATCCTCTAGTATCACTCAAGAATGCCACTGTCTTCAAGAAAAGTTTTCAGTGCTTTTACGGCGCACTTTTGTAAACCTCTTGTTGGCCACGGGCCCAAAAGTTTCCTTAAACTTGAATGGTCTGCAATCTAATGTCATAAACGATGATTTAAGTCGGCGTCTTGGTGTTTCGTGTTGTGGGCATTCTAGAAGGAGGTGGTATATGTCTTCATCCACGAATCCGCAATCACATTCAGGAGTGTCAGCCCGGCCAATTCTGTGTAAAAAATGCTTGGCGTAGGCAGTGCCTAACCTCAATCGGTGAATAAGGGTTTCCACAGTTCTGTCTAAAGATAACGGAATTTCAAATTCAATTAGTGGATCTATACGATATAAATCGGAACTTTTGGAGTATCTATGCAGACTATTTTTGGGTGGAATTGCGACAGCTGTGAGTAGAGCTTACATTTACTCTTAGGCCGTAACTAGGGCTCCGTGTTTTCGGAGTATATTTTTCTTGAAATACGGATGGTGTTTTTCGGAGTTTATTTCTTGGCAGAAATTCGGCGTTTATCGGGACTCATTTTTCGTGAATCCCCAATTCTCCAAAATTTTGCATTATTCTCAGTTCTCCAATATCTTAGATTAAGTTATATCGGAACACGAAAACATCAAAACACACGAAGCGTATACTCGTTGTCTGGAAGGTTATAACGCACAAACACACGAACACATACACACAAGGACAAAAAAATCCGGCAGATCCCACGCACTGTGGGAATCGATGTAATGCGAAGCAGCCAGGAAGGAGCAAATCATGCTTTACATAATTTGCATGTCATATTTTACATGTTAGGACCTGTCATTTATGTTCGTCATACAGTCATGTCGCGCAATACCAATTTTGGTGGATATCAAGCTAGCGAACTGGACGCAAGCGCACCATGAGCGTGGCATGTAAATGGCGTTGTAGATGCATGCATGCCAAGATTTTCATGTTACCACCTGCCACTTGTGTTCGTTATACAGTCATGTCACTCAATACCAAATTTGGTGTCTATCAAGCTAACGAAACGGCCGCGAGTGAGCCATGAGCGTGGAATGCAAGTCATGTCGCTCATGACATGTCACGATTTCCATATTACCACCTGCCATTTATGTTCGCTATATAGTCACGTCCCTCAATCCCAAATTTGGTGTATATCAAGCTAACGAAATGGCCGCGAGCGCGCCATGAGCGTGGCATGCAAGTCATGTCGCACATGACATGTCATGGTTTCCATATTACCGCTTGTCATTTATGTTCGTCATACAGTCACGTCACACAATACCAATTTTGGTGTATATCAAGCTAACGAAACGGCCGCGAGCGCGCCATGAGCGTGGCATGTAATTCATGTTGTTCATGACATGCACGTCATTATTTGCATATTACCACCTGTCATTTATGTTCGTCATACAGTCACGTCACTCAATCCCAAATTTGGTGTATATCAAGCTAACGAAACGGCCGCGAGCGCGCCATGAGCGTGGCATGTAAATCATACTTTTCATGACAAGTTTGTCATGATTTTCATGATATAACCAGCCATTTATGTTCGTCATACATTCATGTTATGCCATACCAAATTTGGTATAAATCCCATTAACGATACGGCCAGGAGAGCACAAAGTCGTAGGCGGCTAGATAGATAGATAGATAGATAGATAGATAGATAGATAGATAGATAGATAGATAGATAGATAGATAGATAGATAGATAGATAGATAGATAGATAGATAGATAGATAGATAGATAGATAGATAGATAGATAGATAGATAGATAGATAGATAGATAGATAGATAGATAGATAGATAGATAGATAGATACGCTCAACGTCGCCGAAGTTCGCTAAGAAATGCTTCGCATTTTAATACTCGAATACAAAACACCTACGTTTGTGCGGATTACAACCTTAAAGCTTGTTGTAATAGATGCATACATTCTTTACGAGGTCCGTATATTCGATGTCGTCTGGTGCGCCCTAGTGCCGCCAGGGGACCGTATATCAAGATGTCGTCTCGCGTTTCCAGGGGCCCTACATACGTTGAGGTCTCTCGCTCCGTGCGCGACAAGCCATTTCCTCAAATGTGCGATGAATGCGGTCTACGAGATACTGTTGACTTGAGCTAAAGTTTGTATCGGCCAAACTGGCCGATGCATCAATGACAGTTTAAACATGCCCTTTCGATAAAGAACGGAACAGGATCGTATTGGGCGTTAAAATCGGAGTTTATCGGATAAGGCGAATGGTTAAAAGTTCTACCGGCGAGTGTTTTTCGGATTTTTTCGGATTGATCCGGAAAATGGAACCCTAGTTGTAACCGAATATGGAAACTTTTCTGGCTAACGTCCGCGCTTGCTTCCTTTATTAGCTCTATCTCATCAAGTCAGTCCTGCGGATATCCACAAGATGTAGGGAAGTTGCATAAAATGGCTTTAGCAAAAATCTCATTTGCAGTATTCGGTACCTTATTGCGGCGAGTTGCCGATTAATTCACCCTCCCTTTGTGATCTATATTGCCTCCTGCTTAGCTCAGATGGTAAAGCGACCACCCAGGAAAGGCGTTGGTTTCGGGCTCAAATTCCCGGATGAGAACAAATTTTTCTTCAAACTGTGAGGTGTCTTTTTTTTTTTTCCCCTGAGAAATCGACATTGATTCTCTCTGTAGCTTAGAGGTCTTGTCTGGTGGCCATCAAGTTTCCTATTTCAAGACCATTTTTGTGGACGTGGACCCTGGGCCAGCATTTACAAAGAAAGAAAGAAAGAAAGAAAGAAAGAAAGAAAGAAAGAAAGAAAGAAAGAAAGAAAGAAAGAAAGAAAGAAAGAAAAAGAAAGAAAGAAAGAAAGAAAGAAAGAAAGAAAGAAAGAAAGAAAGAAAGAAAGAAAGAAAGAAAGAAAGAAAGAAAGAAAGAAAGAAAGAAAGAAAGAAAGAAAGAAAGAAAGAAAGAAAGAAAGAAAGAAAGAAAGAAAGAAAGAAAGAAAGAAAGAAAGAAAGAAAGAAAGAAAGAAAGAAAGAAAGAAAGAAAGAAAGAAAGAAAGAAAGAAAGAAAGAAAGAAAGAAAGAAAGATCTTATGCTGGTAAATTTGAGCCAATTGTAGCGGTGAATATAATATCAGCGAAGGTGGCCAGCCGATGGCAAAGTGCAGTTACGAACCAAAAGATTCATCGACTCAGCCCCTAACCTTCATGGAAATGCAGAAGCCAACCTGATTCACAGATGGAGAAAAATGCCCGCTCCCGCATATGAGGGAGCGTGCACGGCGCAGGCACCCGCAAAGGCGAGTACAAAAGCCACAGGTAGCGCATGAACACGCCCACGTAAACGAATGTCGCGCGTTGCACCATAGGCATGTCGCAGATACGAAACAACAACGACAACAGAGAAATGAGAGAGAAAAAAAAAAAGGATATTATGCCACTTTGCGAGCTAGTTTTTCTACAGCGTCGCAGTCTTCTTCATCTTCCTTAAATTAAGAACGAGAAAGTTAAAAAGAAATGCATTAGCGGAGTATATAGAGTACGTTGACGCCCCATCCAGCGGTTCCTGCGCGGCGGGGTATACAACGGAAAAAAGCAGGCTGTTGGGCAGGTGTCGACTGGCTTCTTTACCCTCCATTTCTGCCGCAATGCGAGGCGGCGGTGTGCGACAGAGACTCACTCGCCTCTCCTATCCGCCAAGAAAGAAAGAAAGAAGTAAGCAGTAAACATCAAGAAGTCTCCCAGCGTGCCCACACAGCCAGGTCTGACGGCGCTGCCGCCGCTAATGTAGCCTTCGGCGGAGGACGCCCGGAGAGGGGCATTCCACCGGTGCGCCTGTTATGTAACGGGACTAAAGAGGCGTTGCGCGTGCGCGGCCGCATCTTGCGCAAACGGAGCCGCCGTCTTTCCACTGCATTCGGTTGCTTTCGCTATTGCCCCCAGAAGCTCGTTCTCGCCTCCTTGCGTTCGCCCGATGCATGTGTACTACACACTGTGTGGTATACTTGGTTGTTGAACGGTACTAAACAGAAACACTGGACCACCACAGACTGAAAAAATGCTCTTTCGGAACTAACCTTTCTTTAGTTGAGTGCAGCTTTATAATGAGAAGAGGCAATGAAGATCGAAGTTTATTTCTTCTTCTGGAACCGAAGCCCTGCATGCACCGGTATGACTGCGACGTCACGGATTTTTGTGTGTTAAAGGGACACTAAAGAGAGAGAAAAAAAAACGTTTTCTTCTTGCATTAGTGAATTACTTTATCATAACAAGGTCGCGGGATCGAAACCCGGTTTCGGCGGCCGCATTTGGATGGAGGCGGAAGGCTAGAGGCCCGTGTATCAAGATTTAGGTGCACGTTAAAGAACACCAGATGGTCGAAATTCCCGGATCCCTCCACTACGGCGTCCCTCATAATCATATCGTGGTTTTGGGACGAACTATTATTACCCTTTCATAACACTAGAAGTACAATTCTTGCTGCAAGAAGACGCTTGGTAAGCGAGAAAAGGAGCATGAAGCACATGTAGGTAGCGACGACTACATTTCTATAGAGATTAGAAGAAAAAAAATATCAGTTTAAATTAATTCATTGTACGACCTTTTACGTTAATGTAGGCATAAACATTCGGTTTTCGTACAGGCCCGAAAGTATACCATCGGTACCAATGTTTCAATGGTAAGATACCCTTAAATGCAATATTTAGAGGTATAACGCCCACGGCCCGAATTTACGAAGTTCTTCGTTGAGATGAAGGAAGGAAAAAGAAAATAATAGAGATAAAGACAGGGAGGTTGGAATAAACGCTGTTTGCTACGGGCTGCCGCCTTCTTTAATGGTGTCCAACATGACACTTGTCGGTGCACTTGCTCGTACGAACGGTTTTTAACGCATATTGTTGACTAGCATGGCGATTTGATTTCCTTACTCGCCTTCGAGGCACCCTTTCGGAACAGAATGCGAATGTAGCCAGGGTGAATGCCTCGATTCCTGCCGCCGTGTCGCGCCGCGACTGCCTGTACAGCTTTGCGTGTCGGTTCCGTGACAATGAATCACGCCGAGCCACTCGGTATTGGGCCACAAGGCGAGCGCCCTCCTTCTCCCCTAGACGCCTGCACCGAGCGTAGAGGCGCGAAATGGTCTGCCGTGTGCTCGATTGAACGCGTGAAAGCCTGTCTAGGACGACGTGTAGAAATCACTGTTCATATAGGCGCGTCCCGTGGTTGTGTACTTGTTTCATTTGCGTGCAGCTAAAGACCATTCGACCAGACAACTGACGAAAAATAAAACAGCCTCGCATGACCAATAGATTAAAAAAAAAAAAAATCAAGGTCCTAAAATGCGCTTTGTCTCACAACACCAAACTTGAGACGTTTCTACGTAAATAGTTCGATTACAGACGCTACGTTCCTTGTTCGCGTTTGCACTGGTTGTTTTAGAAAGCTGTGTTCGAAATTCTTCCGCAGTTGTGAAGGCGCAATAACTAGGAGTTTCCATTGCATTGCTTCAATCGCAGATGCACATGCATTTTAAAACGATAATACATAATTTTTGGGTTTTACGTCCCAAAACCATGATATGGCTATGAGAGACGCTGTAGTGGAGGGATCCGGGAATTTCGACCACCTGGGGTTCTTTAACTTGCACCTACATCTAAGTACACGGGCCTATATTTTAAAACGCGTTAAGCCAGTAAGTGGACTAGTATACTAATGTGAAGTAGACTAACTCTTTATACGAAAGGGTCAGGCGAGTGGTCTTATATATTGCTACATTTGACGTCCGGCCACCGAGGAGTTTATAACTGATTCCAGGCATGCAAAAAGCTGACGCTCTCTTTGCTTATGACGAAACCCGGAGGAAAGCCGGAACTGAACTTCCTGAACATAGCAGCTGTCACGGCGCTAGCAGACTTCCATGCATGAGGTCACAATTTGTGCCACAGCGGTCGGGAGAGCACGAAACGAGTGAGATCTTATAGCTTGATAACGACGCTCGCTTAGCAGGACACAGAACATCCAGTACCTGTTGTACGGACTGAGCGTATGGTGATTTAAGCTTGCCGATGAACACGCGAAGTGTGGCTAACAGTGACTGAAGCGCTATGATGATTGGTACTTGCAAGCCTTCAAGGCACCGCGACTCGACTATCTGCAGTGCAACGTGATGCGCCCGCGATCCTGCATCCAGTAATATGAAACGAAGCAGTGTTGTTTAAGCTCACGCAAGTTTTTTGTATGTTCCCTCCTTTTTATGTACCGATCACTGTATCCCTCAATCCCCATCTCCCAACGTAGGATAGCAAACCGGATGCGCGTCTGGTTGACCTTCGTGCCTTTCCTTCCTCTTCCTCGCTTTACCGTTAGCCATATTCCTAAAATTTTGGGAGAAGAAATTTTGTAATTGAAGGGAGCATGCAGGGGAACGCCCTTTCGTGCTCGAAAATGATAACTATAGCCTCGCTCCGCGCTCACACAAACTTATTGCGCTAGAAATATATGTAAACGAAAATTCTAACCAATCTGAATACTCAGCGTATCATTAGAGATGGCGGACGACGAATGGCAAACGAGCATTTACGAACAAAAAAAAAAAAAAAGCTTCGGGAATTTTGTCCCTCGTCAGCATGTGCACCGAAGGCCACCACACACATGACAGGAATCGGTGCGAGAACGAGACGACTACCGCGGCAGTTGCGGATGGTGGACGATATTTACGGATGACAAGCTTAGAAGACTGTGCGAGCCGCGGATTAAGCCTGCTTCCGAGTCTACCCGGGGTCAATATACGCAGATAATTCCTATGATAAAAGTATACGCAAGACGGGAAAAGGCCAATTATGATGCTCGAAATATTATTACCAGAGGTCGCCGTCCAATAACAAACAACTCGTGCGAACAAAAATGATTGCCAAGTCTTGCCCAAGAGGTCAAATTCATAAAGCCTCTCTATTGTACGTGATCTGTGCCACTGGGCTGTCCCTTTCGTTAATTATATGCCAGCGCCAGAATAAACTGGAAATATATCTGGCGAAAACTTCTAACGAAAGCGCTTTTAGTGAATTGGGCCTGAATTCTAGTCAAATGCATGCAGATTATGGCACGCAAAATATCTTATTGTTAAGCAAACACTGCGATATCGGGAAGTTGGGAACAACTTTTGGCTGCGAGGACGTTTGGGCTCCGAGTATTAACGAAAAGTACTTAGACTACAATCGTTCGTACAATCTAAGAAAAAAAGAGTACTTTGACTCTTTTTTGAGAGTCCTGGCTTGCCCCGTATATGACTCTCTTTAAAGAGATTCACATACGTGGCAAGTCAGGACTCTCAAAAAAGAGTCACTCTCTTTTTCTTTTTTTTATCTTAGCGTGTAAGAGCTGACTGTGGTCACTGATGAAGCCGGGAATCATAAGGATCCTGGCCAACGGCAAGCAGCGATGATCATCAAAGCCCCTGTGAAGTCGGCTCCTACTTTGTGGCTGCCCTCGCTGCAGAATGCGAACCTGACCTCGGCAGAAAGAGCGGAGATTCGCCCTTAGTAGGTGAAAGAGATAAAGAGATTTGCTTAACGGAAAGTGGAAAGCTTGCTGACCGCATCATAACGCTTTAATGCGCAACCGACACCGGAACGTCGGTCATCAGGACGAGAAGAAAAGGAGAGGGCAGAACGAGACACAGGAAACAGGAAGAAAAAGGGTGAAGTCCGCAGCTCTGTTCTCGAAGAAGGCTGTCGTCTACAGGGATCTTGACTTGCTCGTTAAGAAGGCGTGACATGACGAATTGCGCTGCGCTGAGCGAGTCCATAGAGCCTGTGTGAACCGTAGCCCTTCAACTACTGGACTCAGTGAAACGCGGCAATTGATTGCACTGCACGTCTGCAGCGGCAGAACGAACGAAATGTATGCCGCGAACTTGGCCTTTCTGACTGACAACGTGAAGTGCATACTGTGGCCGCGCTGATGTGTCCGATCGGTGCCTCTTCCATCGTGATAGGACATAATTCTGTTTCTCTGCTCCAGGCCGTCGTCAGCATAGGATGCTTTAAAGTTTGCTTCTTAAAGGCGCATGGACTGAGCGGCGTACTTTAGGGGCTGTTGTGCTCGTCCTCTAATTTTTGCGTGAAGTATATGTTGTTAACTTACAAAAAAAAAAAAATATGCGCGTCAACCAAGCCGTCTCTTCCTTTTTCTTCAACCATAACTTCCAGAATTTGGGTGGCGTCTTCAAACTAACGAATACTACCCCCCCCCCCCCCCCCCCCGCCCCCCCCCGCTTTCTCCGCCCGTCCACCTTTTGACGTACGCTCTCTCTTTTCTGTGAATACTCAGCGGACCTAAACCATAGCACGTTATGGGAAAATGAAGTTGCGAAAAAAAAAAAATCACGGTGGCGCGCATCGGCCTCGCCAGACTGACGCGAGCCATCACAACGATGCCGAGCAGTCAAGGCTATTATTTGCTGCTTGGCATTAGAAAGTCACGTTTCCGATGGAGGTGAAATGCTTGAGGGCCGTGTACCTAGTTTTAAGGTGCACGTTAAGTAACCCTAGGAGGTCGAAATTTCCGGAGCCCTCCACCACGGCGTCGCTCATAATAGTGTCGTGTTCTGGGCACTAAAAACCCTAACAATTATTATTATTATAAAGTCATGTGACCAAGTTGCTTGTCATTCCATAGCAATTGAGTGCTGTCTGTCGACAAAACACACGAGAAACAAAATTGAAGGTCGTTTCGCATTCCGGTTTTGAACGGCCGGAACTACAGCAAAAATGCACGTCCGCTTGGCTTGCGGCTCATGACACCCAAGTCAACGTTGGGACACGTGCAGAAGCGGGAAAGTCAACAGCACGCCCCACACCTCCTCCGCCGTCCAAGCACACGCGTCGGCTGAAGCGCGTGAGCGCGCAGGCTGTCCACGCTGCAGCGTAGACGGCCCAGTGACGCGACCCCACGAAGCGCGCTGCTGCTGTCACGCCATGTAGTCATTCGTCACCGCCAGTGTGCCGGGAGCAACGCCGACGCACAGTGAGAAGGATACAGGAAAACGAAGATCCACCGCTGGCTCCGTAACACCCTCGGCAAATCCTTCCTTTACGCGAGCCAGGACCGTTGTTCTCTTTTGCCCGCGTCTTTTGCATAGCGCCTTTTGTGTCGGGCTCGATGATGACAAGCGGCTTGCTTTCTCGCGCAGTTGGACCGTATAATAGGGCGTTATGCAGCTCTGCCGCTGTTCCATCCAGAGATAATTGGCCGAAAAAACTCACATGAGAAGGGAGTGGCAGCAAGCGACCTCTAGGAGGCACAGAAACGTCGTGCAACCAAGCCCTATCTACATACTATGTGTGTCCGTTCTCTGACCACTGGTCGCATTTGTCAATGAGTGCCGTATCGGTTTTGGTTTCATGTTCAATCGAATTTATAACACCCTATATACTACCAAGAGAGAAGAAGAAATGGTAGAGAGGAAGGGCAGGGAGGTTAACCAGCCCAGGATGACCGGTTTGCTACCCTACACGTGGGAACGGGATGGGGGAAATTGAAAGAGGGAGAGGAATTTCGCATGAGGGGCAGCAATGCCTCCTAGCCAGCGATAGAGTCCCCTTGGCTGTCAGAAGAACCCAAACGCACCACCTGACTAGCCGACAAATAAATATTAGTCATTTATTCGCATTTTCTGCGGTCTTAAAATTCTGCCTTCGATAGCGCGAATATTGTCACAGGTGTCACAGCGCAGGCGTATCGTGACGCTTACGGTACATCCACCGCAATGACTGTGAGTGATGGCGTTGGCCAACATGGAAGTAGCCAGAAGCTTCAATCCCCTCCCCAGCCATGAAAATTTTCAGTGCCGCATAATTCGGGAGCAAACCACTCCAACCAAAATGTCAAACCTGGAACTCTGGATATCCGATCTTGTCGCAGATGTAGAACGGGCTGCCTCGATGGCACCTGCGTCTGAAGAGCAACACACCACGGGCAGTAAATTACTCCACATCTGGGAAGCGCACGCGAGCCTTCTTAGACGCTGGAAAACACAGCCCTCCCATCGGGCACTCCGTGTGAAAATTGCTCACCTAGAAAAGGAGATTGGACAATATAGTTTTGAATTGGAAAAACACCCATGGAGCGAAATTTCTGATAGCCTTCTGGACAAATTGGAAGCAAAAAGACGTAGTTTCTACTTAGGGCACAATTGCCACCGTTATATCCCTATCCCTCCGTGTACGCACATCTGCAATGGCTGAGGAGGCGGCCATCGCTTTCGCCATTACAAATTCACAGGCCATGCACAATTTTTCCCGAGTAGAAATGCTGAATCCACGCTTAGCATTCTTAGTACGATCACTTCCCCGGAAAGAGACATTGAACTGACTTGAATGCCAGCAGATTCTGGCAACATTGGAAACGAGGCGGCTCATCAGACAGTCCAAGGTTTAGTCGGCCGGGCAATGAGCACCTCCGCTCTGGGGACAGCGAAAGATAGCCTCATTTCTAGAGGTGTGCGAATGGTGAGTTTTTGAGGAGAATCGAATACGAATACAAATTGAATACTGCTCGTTTAGTTTTCGAATAGTATGACAGCCATTGTCACTGTAGCCCTAGACTAGTATGGTAACTATTTTTAAAACAGCCCAAGGATTCCCCAACATTTTATTTGAAACAAATATTCACAAGCTTTAACAAAGGAGAAAAAATACCACAATTATTTTAAACTAAGACAAGCTCGTATACAGCACCAACTAGAGCCTTCGAAACATTTTGTAATTGCAGGATGAAATATAGCAGTCACTACAGTATTCAAGGAGGTATTTTGTCAACAGTTCTTAAATAAAATTGATAGGTAAATATTCAGCAAGTTTCATGGATTAAAATAATTATGAATGTCATGATGGCATTGATTCATGAGTCATGATGGCATTGAGTCATGTAGTGGATTAATAACCCTGTCGCTTCGGCTACACTCGATTTTTAAGCAAGAACGCCTTCATCTTGTCATCAAGATAGCATCGATAGTCCCGTAAGTACATGGGCCGCATGCATCTGGGTGATTCGGGGATGAAAACAGGAAAAGTTACCCCTGGCTGTTGCAACGTCTCGTTCATTCAAGCATATTTATCGTTCCTGATTATTCAAAAAAGAATATTCGGTGTTTCGTATATGCACTATTCGATTCGAGTGCCGAATCGAATACAAGGATATTCGATTCGTTATTCGAAATTTTCGAATATTCGCACACCGCTAGTTATTTCATTTCATGATTTGACCAACTACTTCCACCTTAGACGAAGGAGGTTTCCGCCGCAACACAAAAAGCTGAATAAAGAGCAGGAAATAACGTGGAGGCGACTCCAAACAAACTTCTTCCCCAACCCGGTAGTGCTTCCCCATATGTTTCCATCTCAATTTTCTCTGGATTGAAACCGTGCGTTGAGAGAGCTACCCTTAGCTATGTAATCTGGGGATATTAGTTTCTTCCGACCATTCCGATAAAACAACACTTCCGCTGAATTCGCAATGAATAAAACCAGCCGTGAAATATATGTTTTAATCAAGGGCCACGAAAATCGGCGCCCGTATTCACAAAAACGTCTTACGCTAAAAACTTTCGTCAAAATATTTCAATCATTCCTGATGCGGGCCATATCAGCGAAGCCTGCTGGCCAACAGGAAAACGCACTTACGAAAGAAAGGTTTCGTGAATTCAGCCCCAGTTCTTGTGCCACCTATCGACACACATGCATGTCTGATACATGTTTATCGCAAATGCAAAGTGGTTATTTATTTCGTTTAGGAAGCTGCTCTGTCCATTACCGTTCGGAACCGTGGGAAGAGTTGTCTCTTTCAATCACAAGTCCAAGACAGTCAATTTAACTGGCCGCCGTATTCCTCCAAGAATCCAATCTCCGAAATATGAAAACGGCAATCAAACCCCTCTAGAGTCGATCAAGTATTCTCGCGATTCCGCTCAGAAAATCGTCCATGAGAAATTCGCTCGAAAAAAAACTGCTGTCCTTGTGCATCTGGATGTACGCTGCTAAACTAGCCATAAACCTGCTAGATGCATAGCGCGAAATTCATTAAAATAGCGACACTGCTAGTGGCCGTTGTGAAACGAGCTGGTTAGCGCGAGGGAGCATATGTTGGCGCCTGCTGGCGTCATACGAGTGATTCGATGCAAGTGCAGCTGGGCAGCCCGTAGTGCCGCCGTTGCAGCCGCCTTCCCCTCGAGCCACGAAGCGCCTGTTCCGCGGAAAGCGCGCACGCCCGCCGTCGACCGAGAGTGAAATCCATCGGAGCTGTTGCCGCCGCTGGAACGAGGCGAGCGGTCGTCTTGACCTTCTTTCCGTCGCAGCGCCAGCGCAACTTTCACCTCCGCCGTCACCCGCCGTTCACTTTCTCTGCCTAGCCCGCGCTCCCTTGCACGGCGTAGCGTACGCATCGAGGAGGTGGAAGGGGGGAGATCTGCGTGGAAGAGGGGGGAGGTGGCTTGCGGCAGAGAGAGCGCACGACCGATGGATGAACCCGCGCACGGGGCGCATTTCGAGAGTAGCTTCCACACCGACAGCCGTCGGGGGGACAGTCGCGAGAGACGTCGTTCGGTCTGCAGCTACCGGTGTGACGGCAGCACGATCCGTGAAGTTTTTTTTTGTTCTTTTGTTCTTGCTGTGTTACCCAACACTTAGTCTTCCGGCTTTTGTGGATGAGCTTGCCCTGTCATCGCCGCCACCTTTTCCTCGTGCGAATTCGTAAAAGAAGAGCGCGGAACCCCTGCGACGTAAACCTCAAGGCCGAGTGGACTGCAGGAAGTGCTCTGGACTCCTAGTCGTCGATAGTGGGAAGCCCCGCAGCGCCTGCCTGGTACAAATATCGCAAGTGGCTCTCGCATGAGAGGCGTCAGCGCTCTTCGCTCGTCCATAAGCGGTAAATGCTGCAAAGCCCCGTTGCCCGCGGTTTCGGTGCCTCGCTGAAGACGACGCCGAATTTCCGAAACTGAAAGTTTGTGCCTTATGGACTACTTTGCTCTCAGAACATCGTAGAATCGAGCATAAGAGTGGTATAAGTGGCTAGCTTTCACGCAGTTTACCGAGGAAAGCTGAGCTCACCTTATTCGTCCGCAAAAGAAAAAAAAGCCCGGGGTTATTAGCGCCAACCGAGGAGCTTAGCCCCTCTTGTCCGAGGAACGGCAAAGAGAGACATCGGGCGCAGAGTAATCTCAATACGCAGATTTCTGACGTCATCCTATAAACGGGACGCCAGAGCGCAATAAGTCATATCGGCGGTCGATCCGATGGATTGCGCGTGGTGAGGCAGCGTGTCCCCGCTCTGTGATACAAGACATTGCCGCCGGCAACTGCGACCCGAATAAGCACGTCACAAGGGCCGCGCGATGCTGAACATCGTGGCGAGCACGTTCTCGGCTGTTTCCAGCGCCACGTCGGCCTTTTCGTGGAGGTACGTGATGCTGCTGACTGTGACCACGGCCACTCAGCGCGTGCTGCTCGCCACCATCGCGGTGGCCGGGTGCGTATTCGTGAGTCAGGCCCTGCTGCGATTCTACCGGCTCTGGAAGGCGCTGCGGCCCATGGCGGGACCCCCGGACTGGTTCCCGCCGCTCTTCAACGTCAATTGTCTCAGGGCCGCGGCCCGTTACCGAGACATCTTCAACACTTCCACAGGTAGGTCTTGGCGAATCGTCCCTCTGACCTAGCGGTGCTGTTGTGCGCGTCGTTTGCGACACTCGGCGCAGGAGAACCGCAACGCATGGTCACGAGTCATTTGCAGTTCGTAGCACTTTTAGGCTTCTTATTTTTCTTTTGTGACTCTATTTAATCACTATTCGTCGCTAGAGTTCGAAGCATCTCTTGTTGCTGCGTTGTGCCCAGAGAAAAATAATGTAGAAAAGCTAGCAAAAACGTAGTAACAGCAATAATTACTACATTTTTGCTAGATTTGCGTGACTATTTCTCATGTTCTTGCATGGTAGCAAACAAAATTTGCGTGACATTTCCCGATTAAGCTTAGGACAACAAGGAAAGTTCAGTTGCGTGGCCACGCGATACTATCGACAATTATAATGTTGCTTCAGAAATCGAGTAGCAACCGTTCAGTGTTTAGTTGCATATTGGCGCTTATGTGCCTCAATAAACGTCTGTGCCAGTCAATTATACGCGGCTTGCTGTGGCGCGATTGCAGAAAAGAGTACAGATTAGCTACTCAAATTTTCTATATCATGTAGCAAAAAGTGAAGCGATAAGCGGTAATACTAAAATCAATAAATTAGCTGAAAAACAAAATTAAGCAAATAAACATAACATCGTAGCAAAAAAAGAGCTCACCAGTATCCTCCACTGGCAGCTGCACATGCTATAGGTCCAAGGATACACATTCCGTTCTATTTGCGTCAACAGTAAAGACCTTAAACGCGTCACCTCCTTTTATGTATAACTGCGCACGAATACCGACATGATTCGTTTGTTGGACACAGAGTTGGACAAGCGCTTATGATGAACAAAGGTCTCATGTCGGTAACATTTTGG
This sequence comes from Rhipicephalus appendiculatus, assembly GCA_030522465.1. Taxonomy (NCBI): domain Eukaryota; kingdom Metazoa; phylum Arthropoda; class Arachnida; order Ixodida; family Ixodidae; genus Rhipicephalus; species Rhipicephalus appendiculatus. Next base: position 87,285 of record JALIZH010018026.1, read on the forward strand.
ACTCAGAAGTTGCCTTAACGAGGACATGGTATATGCATGCTCACTATTTCAAGCCAGCATGTCCGAGCGTCACTGCCCTTCATAAAAGCGTACACATGTGATAGCATTAAATAGAAGAGACTCTTGCAGTCATTCGTATCAAGAAAAACGCAACTCGTAGCGAATTCCTTGTTGTCAGTGGCAGTTGGTCTCTCTTGTCCATGCGCTTGACGATGCTGTGAAGGTCGTAGTAGTTTACGTTGTGCACTTGTGTCAATTTGACGAGTACCGCTAAGTACTTGTAAAGTTTCAAAATGTACTTCCAGTGACAGCACATTGTTGCGCGGGTTTTTATATGCTCTAGAGAAATAAAGATGTAACATAACCAGCAAAGCTAGTAAATTATATTACGTTTTTTTTTTAAATTTCATTTCCTATTAAAAGAAAAACGTTTAATCTCCCACTCAAAACAGCTGCGCAAGCTATACATGCGACGTTAAAGACACTTCAATCGCGTGCGTGTATATATAGTTAATGCTCTTTCAGGCACCATATATTGTCAGCTGATAATGGTAGTAGCAATGAGAGACGTAGTAAGTAATGTGGGAAGGATTCGATCTGAAAATCAACCCTGACGAAATGATGGGGTACGAAGACGCGACCACTGAGAACAATTACGCCAACACACGCGACAACTTCGGTATCAGCACAGCATCACTTATGCTCGACAAGCGACGCGCTTTTAACCTGCATTACAAGAGCACTTTAGAAAAAAAATGCGTCACAGTTTATTACAACGAGTAGGGTAATCGAGAAACTTACTCAATTCCAGCTCTAGTTAGATTTGCTCGGCTGCGAATATAACGGACGGATTATTCGCCATCCCATTGTTGTTTTTTCCCCTGAAAATGAAAGATGATTTAAAAACAAAATGTGTTGTCGGGTACATGTGCGCTCCTGGGTGCTGTATTGCGCAATTTTTGTACGCTGCGTGTCCAGTAAAGTAGCACCTTAACGGTGAGTTGCGTTTTTACCTGCAGCCTACTATCAACGACAAACTATACGTAGACGTTAAAAGCGGTTTTGGTAAGTTACCTGCAAACGAAGTTTATTAGTACTCATAAGTATGCAATTTGTACAGAGCAGGGACAGTTTGTGATCTGCAAATGCTTTCCGGCCTTGTGGAATCGCATCTCAATATTATGGGGTTATAAAGTCCCCAAGATAACAGAAAGCTAGAAGTATTTAACAAAATTGCCGTATTTTGGTTATTTCGCCGCACGCTTATGGCCGCGTGCTTAACCCGTGTATGCCATCGGTATGCGTTGCCATATCGTCTAAGATTTGAAGACCCACTCTGACATGCAGTGCACTGCATTTCCACATATATAACTTTATTTCACACACCGCTATTCGATGTCACATATCCTAGACGCCAAATGCGAAAGCACGCACGCACGCACGCACGCACGCGCGCACGCACGCACGCACGCACGCACACACGCACACACGCACGCGCACACACACACACACACACACACGCACACACACACACACACACCCACACACACCCACTCACCCCCCCACACGCACGCACGCACGCACGCACACACACACACACACACACACACACACACACACACACACACACACACACACACACACACACACACACGCACGCACGCACGCACGCACGCACACACAAACACACACACACACACACACATATTGTTTATTATTATCCACATATTTAATTATGTCGCATTCAGCAGAGTAAGCATCTCCTTTAATGACGTGCCGATATTCTTTTTCTAGACAGCTAAGAGGTCGGCAGCATCAGATCCTCACAAGATTTTGAGAAATTGCTACGGCAATGTATTGAATTGATGACGACACTTCATTTGTGATTAAATGATGTAAAGCAGCCTCGCATGAAAAGAAGGCAATTACAAATACAATTACGGAGAAATCGGGCATTTAAGTGTCTGTTGATAACGGTGTTGAATGGGACTTTCGTCTGCAACATATATATTTGGTACCTGCTTGCCGGGGCAGTTTTATTCTCGCTATGTTGGTGCCTATGAGACTCATAAGGCTTCTGTTGTAGCCTTTTCAGACTACAGTTTAAAAAGCTTTCTTTCTTTCTTTCTTTCTTTCTTTCTTTCTTTCTTTCTTTCTTTCTTTCTTTCTTTCTTTCTTTCTTTCTTTCTTTCTTTCTTTCTTTCTTTCTTTCTTTCTTTCTTTCTTTCTTTCTTTATTGAGCGAGCAAGCACAACCTTTATAATGCTCTGAGATAGTGTAATCTTTCTTTAAGCGGTCATTCAATAGGATAACTGTAGTTTGAGCGAATTGGTTCATGGTCGAACTTTTGTAAAAGCAGCGCTAAAATAGCAGGGACATAAGCGCATGGAAGACACGACGGGCTCTGAGATATTCTTAACCAGGTGACGGCAATGAAGATGAGTCCGCAAGTCAGCGCCCGTCGCGTCTGCTGTGTGTCTCATTCCCTGTCTTTCCAGCGCTGCTTTCCCAAAGCTTTAATCATTTGTATTGTTCGGGCAGCACAGAGCACACCCCTTGTAACTTGAAAGCGCGGTGTAGTGTACGAGTAGAACCAATGTGTGCTGTTGGCTAATAATGGCGGTTGTGAAACAAGAAATGGACATGCCGCTTGACTAACGAAGGAGCTTTATCTGATGCACGAGGAAATATTAAAATTTCTCGTTTACACCGGTGACTGACGGGTCCGAGTGACATAAGTGGTGCCACCATTCACCGCTCTGCTCGCACGACTATCACACAGTGTGCGAGGATTGATGGGCGAAGATATGAGCTGGATGCGACCTCACGCTATGCAGAGGAAGTTCACTCGCATTTGGACATAGCTCAAACTTCAACTATGTAAGTATAGCATGGACATCACCACGGACGCCAAATAGCAAGCAATAGGTATTCAATTTCGCAATGAAACAGAACTTCAGCCCTGCGGTGCGCATTTCAAAAGGGAACATAATGAGATCAGAGAAGAGAGCAAGTGAAGTTAGATTACGGCGCAGCATAATGTAACTATTCTATAATGAGAGAATAATTACAATAGTGAAAACGCTTGAATAAATGCCTCATGAAACGTGTAACACACAATAACATCACGCTTGCCTGTATGCTACGCGCCCGCGCACACACAAACGCACGCACGCACACGCACCTACACACACATACATACCAGCACACACACACACAACAACACATACACACACGCACGCACACGCAGGTACACACACACGCGAGCACACACACGCACGCACATACGCACACACAACACATACACACACGCACACACACACACACACACGCACACACACGCGCACATACACACATACACACACGCACACACACACGCGCGCGCGCGTATGTGCATTACGTGAGCGCACTGTGATCTCATCACGTGCGCGCCTTCCGAATTCATTAAACCTATGTCGGTTCGTACATAGAGACGTGCTGTATCTTGCAACATTTCTTTTTCATTTCTATTTGCCCTTAGCGGTTTTATGAGACTAGCGCGTAATTGATTTGAGCGCTGTGCGCATAAACGTGACGTGTATTTGAATAACCCTTCTTTCACGGCTGGCGCAAAGGTCTCGCCCGGCGAAAAGCTTCTTTCTGGCGCGGCTGCCATTTCGGCGGATTATTCGAGGCGGCCCATCGCTGCTCGCCGCCCGAGGCGCGCGCCCAGAGTAGGAATGCCCGCATTTCCGTTTTTGACGCTTGCCGCGCTGCTGCCGAAGTCTCGTCTTTTCCTCGTGTCCCGCATATATGCGCAGAAATTGAGCAGGCCCCCCTTTCCACGGCACTTTTTAACTTGCCCGACTGTATGCCGTTGTGCTTAGTTTTGATTCTTTTTATTTTTTTCTTTTTTTATGCTCCACTCCTCCTCTCTAAGCTCCACATTTGTCACACGTATTTGGGCACGATGGTGAAGGGTGAGGAAGGGGGCATTTGGGTGTAGCCGAAGCCTTTCTATTTTCATCTTTTGGTTCCTCTCTTCCGATCTGACATTTCGTGCTGCGTTCGCACTTTTTTTCTTACTTGAACCTTTCTTTTTTTTTTTTTTTCGTTTTTTTTTCTCGCCCCTCTTGCACACCGGGAGCCACAGCGCGAGAACATGTTTTATGTAACAGCTTTCCCTGGAAGTGAAAGCCTGTATACGAAGACGCACTTCGACAAACCGCTGCGCTGCCTATTTCGGCGGCTTTTTTCTTCTTTTTCCGGCTCGCCGAATATCGGTCCGGCGAAGGGCCGTGTTCCTTCAGCGTCAACGACGATCCGCGCGCGGCGCACGCGTGTGTCTCGTGGGCACAGTGTTTGGCGTTGCGTAACTGCGCAAGTTTGCATAAGGTGCCGACGCGGATTTCTTTTAAAACCTGTCGAATATGTCCAAACGCGCGCCCTGCAAACGTTGCGGCAGGACGAGGAAGCGTTCTCCCGTGGCAACATGGCGCACGGCGTTCCGTGGCAGGCACATGCCTTTCAGAATGTTTGTCGCAATACTTGCCGCGTGACTGACGCCAATCTTCTGGGCAATATATAAACCAGCTAGTTAATGACATACATGCTTATCTAGTCATTGTCACTGGCCGTGCTCGTTACCATCGGTATACCGCATGAGACGCTTAAAAGTGCCTTCCAACTTGTGTGCCTGCGCTGTTGTAATAGAACCCTTGTAAACGCTAGCGAAAAAAAGAAAAGTATCCTAATATATTAACCAGCATGTAAAGGCATACGCGGCTCTCCAGCCTACCGTAGCACGAGACACGCATCTTTCTTTTCAGATATCTGCATGCGTATCAGGAGATTGTGTACCGCTCGGACTAGTCCTATTTAATTAGTGAATGTCCATCAAACGAAGTAAAGGTTTCAAACAAGACTTAGAGAAAAGAATATTGTGACAACTCACCTACTTACACAGAGCAAAGCTCCTTGAATGACAGCGCGGCATATGTCGCAAATCCGCACTGCATAGCTTCCTGCTCTCCTCTGCCCCATTATTCTATTGTCGTTGCTGCGGTGATAATAATAGATAGTTGAGCAAGGACACATAGTTAAGGATCTGTCCTGCAGCAAGTTGATTGACAACTCAATGGCAACTGCGAAATTTTAACTGAAATTAGAACTTCAATATGAATGGGAACTTCTGAATTACCTTTTTTTTTTCTCTTCGTTTTTTAACGATGGCTCGAGATGTAAAGCGCATGCCTTCTTCAGTGCAATGCCGATCTTATCCACCCAATAATGCAACAGAGTCGTATATGTGTGAACGTAAGGTAGCAGTGTGCGTAACATTGCAGTGAGAGATCAGCCATGCTCCCCCGTCACAAGTATTAGCCTCCACGCGCTTTATAACGTACACAGCCTGAAATATATACGTCATTCATTCCGCTCACCTTTAGAAGACACGCCTGTATCGCGACCGAGCCGTTGGCGGCATCGCATCGTGTCATTTCACTTCCAGAACTGTTCACAGATGTTTTCAGAATGTAGAATTCGCGATAAGAGTCGGACACTTCGCAGTCTACGCATGAGGCGTCTAGCCAAGAAGCGGTACTGCAGCGCCCCGCCGCTGCGACACCGCTCTTCAAGTGCATACTTACGCTGCGATACGCCGTTTCATACATCAGGTGCAACGGTGTAGAAGCTATGCAAGAAGTACCGTGAGCAAAATGTGCAAGTCCGCGTGTCTCGCACTTGGATTTCGTCGTTGGAAACGTGGCCTCCGCGATTGGCTCCGACTACGCGCTACTGGAACTAATCGCGGAGGCCACGATACGAAAACAAAAGAGACGCTAAACGATCCAGAACAACCTAATGGCAACCGTATAAATAACGAGGTTTGTTTATTTCAAAGGCACAAAAGATCTTCATTTATTACTCAGTATAAAAACGAAAAAAATATCCCATTACAGGGTGGCAAATCATTGAACTATTTCTTGGCGGGGCGAACGCATTTACTGCAAGAAGTCTCGCTAGTTCCCATAGTGTTGCACCTGATGTATGAAGCGGAGCATCGTATCTGAGACTGCTCTTGCGCTTCAAGTTATCTGAGGTAACCCGGTGCACGTGTGCCGTGCATGACAGAATACTTGGTTATCCAGCAAGGAGCCCGAAGAAAGGGCTCGCGCAACTTCCGTTCCAGTATGGGCTCCAGACCCGCGCGCCGTTACGTGAGAGGCCAGCGCGGCCGGCCGGCGGGCAGCGCGAGCGTCCGCCTCGCTTTGCTCATGCAACGGGTGAAGTCAAGGCCAAGTTGAGTGCATTGTAGGTCAGACCGGAACGCGTTTATTGTTGCCCTGCTTTCTTTCCTCGGGGCGAGGAGGTCGGCGAGAAGGAAGGGGACGAGCGACGGTTGTGCAAGGAAGGCGAAGAAGAAAAGGAAACGGAATCGACCCCCATTCCTCCGTTTTCTTTTTCATCTCGCCAGTTACGCCAGCGACGGGCGAGTGAGCGAACGACCCCTTCCGTCCCCAATCCGAGACGCGGCGGCGTTCAACGAAGGGCGGCACAAGTGGGCTTCCCATTTCGAGCTCTTTCGCCGCCACCGTATTCAAGCGCTTCCGACCAGCCTGGTTTCGCTCGATTTTTCAGCCGCGATGTTGCAACTGCGTCGCACACTACCGGTATACGACGGCAACGTTGGTTAAGCAGAAGGTTGCGTAACGTGGCTACTAGTCGAGGTCCAAACGAAATGACGTGATCACCATCTATACCCAGAACATTTTCTGAAGTATTGAACAATGGATATGGTATCAAAAAAAGAGAATTTATTAACTTTATCGACGCCAACAGCCAATCACACAGCTTTCATATGCGAGATTAAAAAAAGGAATAAATATATATCATTGAGAAGACATATATAGTTGTTTTGTCGAATACACGGAATGCACGCTCCAGTGATAATTCTACTTCTCTATTTAACGAGGTCAATTTTCGCGACATTCCTAATTATCCTCTTTATGACTACTTTTGTTTTTTTCTCTTCACGCTCACAGAAACTGAGCGTAAGTGTCTGTGTCGGGTTCGATTCCCAGCCACGGCGGCCGCATTCCTATGGGGGGCAAATTGCAAAGAACACCCGTGTGCTTAGGTTTAGGTGCACGTTAAAGAACCCCAGGAGACAAATAGTAATCCGGAGCCACGCGCGTAATAATCATATGGTGCTTTTGGCGCTTAAAACCCCAGAAATTTTTATAAAATGGAAAAGAAGAACAAGGTGTTAACCGAATCAGCTTTTAGGTTGTTGGCTTACATATGCTGTTGACAAAAAGTATATGGTTGAAAGTTTTAGTAATAAATAGAGGAATCCGGACATCGTTTTCACGCTCAAAGCGGTGGCTTATGCTGATAGTCTCTCGTACAAGTTGAACGTTTATATAAATCACAGTATAAGCACAACAAAGAGATTTAGAATCCGTTGACGCCGTTCTGTGGACAACTGAAAGAATACAATGATTCAGCTTGTTTGTTGTAGGTCAAAGGAAGGGAACTCGCAATGAAGGGGCACGCGTTGTTAAGCTGCACAAAGCAACATCTTTTCAGATAGGAATGGTCGACATTATTGCCTGAGACGTCGAGGTTAATGTGGCATTCAGAATGCGCACTCTGCAACCATCGGGCATGCTTTCTAACCCGAAAAAAAAAAAGAACAGACGAACGAGAAAGAGAAAACTGAATCAAAACTGCAATATGTTTATCAGAGCTGTACATTAATGTTTATAGGGAATGAGGACCAGGATTTGGGAAGCGAGGAGAATTCCGCTAGGGCGCTATGCGATGCTTACCACTGCGTCAGCTCATAAAATAGGGTGGCAACAGTTTGTGTCGTCGTAGACAGATATATAGGTAAGCTATATTCGACATCGATCGCTTACATCGTGTCATATTTAGTTACTTGGTAACTATTCTGTGAAAAGATCTCCTACCCATAATATACTGTGTCGTTGAGAAGTTTTCTTGTAGACATGACAAGGCGCTTGTGGGACGCGAGATTCCGATGCGGATAGCAAAAATCACAGGGCTGCCAGTAAACTGAATAATACGAGACCACCATACCAGCTTCCTGATAAATTAAACCAACAACCATATAAAGAAAGGGCTACGATCTGGATAGACACCGTTAACGTTAGAAGGAATTCAACTTCGTAGTTGGGTTTCGAAAGATTTCGCGCGGCTGACTACCGCAACTGCTGATCTAAAAGAGGTACGCGTTTCACAAATCTCTTTATAGTGTTAGTTAGGGGGGATGTGGTACGTACCTGCAGGTGGCGCTAACAGGAAGCACCCGCAGCAGAATGCGGTGCATTTTACAGCGTCGCGGGAATGACATAGAGCGCGAGGATTGGCTCAAATTTCGTCACTCTGTCTTCCGTCATTCTTTTAGCCTTTTTTTTTCTCTTCGCGTTGAAGGGGTGCTGACACGGAAATTTTCAGTTGTCGTTTTCTGGCGTCAAATGAAAGGCCCAAGAGACTAGAAAATGTACTGCCAAGCGTGAGTGCAACCCGAAAAAGTAATTTCAGTATGCGTTTAAAAGCTAGTTTTAGTTCCTACTGTACTACTGTGACGTCAGGGCCTGACATCACAACACAGTACGAGCTTCTCGTGACGTGCTCGCACATGATATCGTGACGTTTCCACGGCCAGTTCGCACCGTGCACGGCTCCGTTGGCGACGCACAAGCGGCCATTTTGGAAATTTTCGTACGTGACGTCATCACAACTATCCAGACTGCTGCGTGAAGTCATCAGAATCAGTGCTGTAGCCTGACGTCAAGCTAGTGTCGATGTCGGTAGGTGCGCCATGGAAAAACTGGCTTTAAAATCAAAATAAAATAACGTATCAGCATTTGCTGAGCTTCACACTTACTCAGAGCCGTCTCTTTGTATGCAGGAGATTTGTATAGCAGAGTAAACTCACCTTCGAAAAATGGTGTCAGTGCCCCTTTAATATTGCTAAATATTTATCGGCACCAAAAGACCAAGTTGGGCTAGTGAGTTACCGGCAGAGTGGTACATTGCTTTTTATGGCGCGAAATTGAGACGGTGCACAGGAAGGTACACAAACTAATTCAAAATTTGGCGCCGCAAATCAGTTCAAAATTTGGCATCACAAATGATCAAATTCAAATTTTGGCGTCACAAATGATCATTCTCGTTTATTTTCCAAGATAGCTTTGACTGCTGTCAGGCTATTGCAGAAAAAAAGGGGCCTCTTTTATGTAGTAACGCTAAGCTATAGCCACTGTGTCGCTATCGCTGTTATATTATATGCAGACATATAGAAACACCTCAATAAAGAAGTATGCTAGCAATTCTCTCCTAAACAAGACACTACGCCCCCCTCGCCCCTTTCTTTTTAGCTTGAAGAGGAATGAAAGAAAAAATAAGAAATAGACTAAGAAGAGAAGAAGTTCCGGAAAGTGAAAAGAAGAGCAAGGCAGACCATAACACGTGACATAACATGGAGAGTACCAGCGTTGCAGACGAAAGTCTACAGTTTAGTGGTTGGCAAGAATATCCGCGCAGTCTTACATACATAGTTGACACACAACCACTGGGAAACAAGTTATTGAGCGGAGTTCGACGAAGATGAAGCACTTAGCAACACAGAACGACGCGATGGGTCCCTTCTGTTTACAAATAATCAAGATTTAGCCATGCGTCTGTTGTCAAGTCGTAGCCGATGTACGCGCTGGCTGTATCCGCTGAAAATTGCGCGATAAAAATGATTTCATTGCGAACCTGAATAGCTTTACTTCTCTGAAGAAACGTTGTGAGTCAAGCGCGCAATACGTTCGAATGGCGAAAAATGTTCACGAAGCCGTAATGACCGTGCCAAATTGTAGAAAGGTCCATATTAGGCCGATGGCTATTAGAGTGTAAGAACGATTACGGCATGCAAAATCACCGCCTGACGTAATTTTAACATGAAACAGACCGAGCCATTGCTGTAAACATAGTGGCAGTAGTGTACTTCGTGTTGAACAATATTACCCGTTTTAAAGGTTCTCTCTCTGGGATAATATTACACACACACACACACACACAGACACACACACACACACACACACACACACACACACACACACACACACACACACACACACACACACACACACACACACACACACACACACACACACACACACACACACACACACACACACACACGCACGCACGCACGCACGCACACGCGCACACACACACACACACACACACACACACACACACGCACACGCACGCACACGCGCGCAAACAGGGCCGGGCAAAAATACCTTGAAATTGTATCGCGATACGATACAAGATACTCGGGCAAAAGTTGTTGAGATACAGCAGATACAAGATACATCCGGAATAATTGTATCCGATAAGATACTTCCCAATTGTATCTTAAGATACTTCGATACATTGGCAAATTTGATTTTATAAATTCATATAATGAAGCAGCAATGACCTATGGGCAAAAGTGTTCACTTCAAAATTTTTTAACAGCGACCAACTTTGTTTAATTTAAATGAAATATATTTCTGTATCCCGAAAACTCTGTCTTTCTTGTTCAAAGCACACAAGTTTCCTCCCGAAACAACTTATTGGGATTTGTTTGGCTGCTTAACATGACATCTCCGCTGTCAGTGGTCTTTGCTCGACACTTTTGTCATTGATAGGTGTCGCTGCTCTACTTGGCGAGCAGCTAGCGGATTGCCATGCAACCCGCCACTTGCAAGAGCGTCATGGGGAAGCCTCCGCGCGATGGCGCAAATGCCGCTGAGCAGTATTAGCCTCACCGTAAGCGTATTACCGCTTTCGTAATATCGCATCACCCGACAGGTGTAGAGCAGTAACAATGCTGGCAGAAATATTTTTTAGGGGCGAAGCTCCTTAGGGTGTGGGTCTGTCCCTCCTCTGTAGTTGTAGTAGTAGTAGTAGTAGTAGTAGTAGTAGTAGTAGTAGGTAGGTAGGTAGGTAGGTAGGTAGCCACGTGTAGTGGAATGTACCCACTCCCCGTGATAAAGATGACGATGACGCAGTATAGTGGAATGTACCCACTACACGTGATAACGATGAAGTATAAGCGCGTTCCAGTATAGTGGAATGTATCCACTACACGTGATAACGATGACGATGACGCTGATGGCCATGAAGTATAAGCGCGTTCCAGACCACACGTTCTCTTTCTGCCATGGGTAAAACGATCGAGCTTCGCCCACTCATCATCATTCACTTCGCGAATATGGCGTGATTTTTTTTTTTTTTGTGATGCATCGTGTGAAGACGATAACTTCAGAGTCAGCGCTCACAATTCAGTGAGGACATGAAACTGCAATGATTTTTCATATTCTACTTATCTACTGGCGTAATGCGCTCGTTAACAATACATCCACTAACGTCGTGCAATCTTTTACCATTTATTCTCCTAGAGGAGTTCTGCCGCCCAAAAACGTCTCAGACGTATCCTATAGTGACACAAAGCGTCGCAGTATAGCACTGCTATTCGCACAATTGCCACATTCTAGCACTGCTTACCTGCTGATTTGTAACAATAAAAAAAAAACTGTATGGTGATTTAAAAAGAAAAACAATCATGTCTAAGTCGAACAACACGGCGATTCCGTATTAAACAATCACAGTGAATAAGTATACAGCTTGTTTCACGTAACTAGAACCAAATATTTAAAAAAACAAGCGATTAACAGAGACTGAATGAAACCAACGGCATATGGTTTACCGTCATCTGGCGCTCGTTGTAGTATTTTTATTGGTTAATTGGTTAATTAACTCAGGGCAATTATGCAACATTTTTAATATTGACTTTAGGGCCAAGTGCGCTTCGTCACGTCATAAAGCACATTTAAAAACGACTAATCCATGTATTATTATTATTATTTTTTTTTTGGCGACGGACGTGCTTTAAAAGATGGAATATATTCCATCTTTTAAAGAACGGCCGCGAAATATGAATTCAAACGACATGACTGCGCTCGGGCGCTACCCTACTGCCGTGCTCTCAAACGTTCTTCGAGCGAAACAACCGGAGCGCGGACCGTCATCCTATGGCTTCTCAGGGACGATGGTGTTTGCCTGCCGCGTGCGGCAGCCAAAAATGTGGACGCACTGTAGAATTTACGCCTACAGCAGCGGCCGTTCATTTCGCCATGGTCCACGCACAGGTTGTTGCGCTCGAAGCAGTACGGTAGCATACGAAGGCAGTAACGTGGTCATATTTCTCCGGCTTTTTTTAAACGCCGGAAAAAAATCACTACGCAGCATGTATACTTCCACAAATAATTTGATCGATAATTTTGCAATACCCTCTACAACGTAACGAAACGCACTTGGCCCTAAAGTGAATATCAGAAGTGTTGCATAATTAATCTTAGCTAATTAACAAGTTAAGCGATATATAAAAATATCCTAACGAGTGCCGCATGATGGTAAACCACGTCGTTTGTTTTATTCAGTTAAGGTTAACCACTTCTTTGTAAACATTTGGTTCCAGTTAGGTGAAACACCCTGTATAAACACGATACAGGCGGCACCCCTAAATGCTATGACAATAGGGCATGCATGATGTATCGTGAACGCTAAGGTAAGACAATATAAAACTCAGTGTCTAGCGAAAATAGCATAAAAGGGCTCGTGGTATTACGTTTCCCAAACCCCCCTTCCTAATATCTTTAAAATTTTTTTCTTATAATTTCCATTATAATGCAAAGTCAATTTCGCTATTTTACTAAATCCTTAGCAGAATTTTTGCTATGGTATACTCTAGGCTCGCTCAGATTATTTTACCTTTGTCCTCAGCATCGCCTTGACATAACAGTAAACTCACATGGAATGTAGATATGTAGATAGTACCAGTGGGGCACACAATTAAAAAATAGGAATAACGCAGAGAGGTAATTTAGGAGCAGGTTACAAAAGATATATTAAAGGAAACAGACGAGTAAAAATGGCGGCAGATCCCACGTATTGTGGGAATCGATTCGATACGAAGTAGTTGGTGAGTAGCAGCCTATGCCGGAATTCTCGCTTTCAGACAAGCCTTACGAGATGGATCGACGTCTTTGTGTAAATTGAGTAATTGTGCACATATCATTGGCGGCAGCCAGGTCGACTACACTGGCGTGTAAAGGGATAGCTTATGGCCCGACGTAACGTTGGCACTCACGTCAAAGCGATGTCAGTCTTTTATTGCAATGAAGTCCACGCTTCGGCTTGATTATGTACATATCACAAGTAGTGGTCGTCGGCGTATTCGAGCAACGTTTGATTATAACTTTCGGAGTCGATGGTTATTGCAATGTTATAAATGCAGATTAGCCAACCCTGCAGCCACAAGTGGCGTTGCCTACAAACGTCTTTTTCCAAGAACTTGAAATCTCTGGCGTGGCTCTGTGGTAGAATAATTGACTGTCATGCAGAATGCCTGGGTTCGATTCCGGCTCGAGCCATGATTTTTAGAATTTGCTTCGATCGTATGTCTTGCTCATCGACAGCGATGTCCCCACCGGCACCGATTCTCTGCTACACAGGCTCCTTAACGCTGCCGCTTTAAGATTTACAAACTCTATTCTCACTGTCCCTGGGTCGATATATACTCTGAATCACCTGTGGCGTATACCCGTGTACCACTAGCCGTATCATACGGGTATGTGCCACACGTGACTGCCCTATCGAAAATTCTCATATGGAACATATGCCTCGTATCCAATGATCTCGTATGAACACACATGAATCATATGTGTTCTCGTATGATCATACGAGATTATTGGATATGTGTCATACGGGTCATATGAGAATTTTCGCTAGGGTGGTGAAAAGGATTTCATGACACGTCCCAGGGAAGACGCGTTATGTCATGACCTGCGAATCGTGTTCGTCATACACTCACGTCCTACTTTGCCAATTTTGGTGCAGGACAGACAGACAGACAGACAGACAGACAGACAGACAGACAGACAGACAGACAGACAGACAGACAGACAGACAGACAGACAGACAGACAGACAGACAGACAGATAGATAGATAGATAGATAGATAGATAGATAGATAGATAGATAGATAGATAGATAGATAGATAGATAGATAGATAGATAGATAGATAGATAGATAGATAGATAGATAGATAGATTTTTCTTTGTACAAGAATACGAGAGCTTCTTCGTAGGACAAAGCCCTTAGTTCAGGGCCCCATGGGCTTGCGCCACTCCACGTGCCCGCTGGATCAGCCGACGCTGCTCCTGAGGCTCTGAGCTGGTCAGTGCAGTCTCCTAGGAGGAATGTGAGGGTGAAGGAATAGGGGGGGATAGCCCGGTGGGTGTGGACATTCCCGGTGCAGTGATACTCTGTGGGCTTCGCTCCACAGTAGCGGCAGTATGAGGGATATTGTCTGGGGTGGAAGAGGTGTAGAATGAAAAAGCAGGGGAATGTATTAGTCTGAAGCTGCCGCCACGCAACAGCTTCCTCTCGGTTGAGTGATTTGCGTGGTGGTGGGAAGAACGTACAGCTTTGTCTGTAATTTGTAGCATTTCAGTGTAGCTTAATGGTTATGTTGGTGCGTCGTCTGGGTTGGACAGCTCTTTCGATGGCGCCCCCGCTAGGTGAGGTCTCTAGCTACCACATCAGCACGTTCATTGCCATGGAGAGAGGCGTATCCATGTGTCCACACGATACGCACCCTGGACAACAATGTGGCGTGTATTGATGTCAGGATACGGTGTGTGTAGGGTGTCACCATTCTTTTCGCTATGTTCCTGCATGCGGTTTGTGAATAAGTAACCACGGCGATTGGCTTGTCCGGTGCCGGTATTCCTGAAGCGCGTATGATAGCAAGGGCGATAGCAGCCTCTTCCGCTCCGCATACCGTGCCACGTCAGTGTATAGGACTGGTGGGTTAGATCTGCCGTCGCCTAGGACTCACATTAGAGCTTGAACTATTGCCCGTCTCCGGCCTATATGTCGGTCAGGGTGCACACTTCGGGGAATTAGGGCTACTTGAATTTTGTTTCTAATTTCATGCGAAAGATCTTTCGGTTCTTGTTGCGGTTTGTTTGACATGCTGTATCCCAACCGAGATAGAATTCGACAGCCCTGTCTTGTCCGATGGAGGTGTTCAATTTGGCTGTTACGATGTCCTTCAGCTAGGTCTCGCATGGGGTAGGGAACCCCAAGTCGTAGAAGGAGCTGCGTTGACGCGTAATGGGACAGTCCCAGAGCCGCCTTTAGAGCCGTGCGGCGAAGGTTGTCTATCCGGCTTGTCTCGGTTTGAGTAATATTATAGTACGGGAGGTGGTACGCCAATCTGCTTATTATGAAAGCTTGCACCACTGGGAGGGTATTTTTTTCGAGAAGTCCTTGTCGGTGGTTGGTAATGCGCTTAGTCCATGATCTGTATTGCTCATGAAATAAACATCAATTCTGTTCTATTCTATTGTGTTCTATCTTCAATAACTGCCCAAGATAAATAGATAAGTAGATAGAAACGCTCAAAGTGTCTTTGGTTCGCTAAGAAATGCTTCGCATTTAAAACTCTACAGCAGCCCAGGTAACGAGTGGGATGCAAACGGAGGACAGCATAGGGAGCACTTGTGCTAACAATGTAATTGTCTTTAAAAGAACTTCTTGAATAATTTAGCGGGAAGAACAAAATTACAGTACGCCAAAATATATTCTGTTATGTAAATTCTCCTTCTATTGCATCTAGCATCGGCGCCGGTGGTGCAGCTGTTGCGAGAATCTCATTTGCATGTAAGTGAATCTCATCGTATGTGAGTGACGCTTGCATCCACGAGATCTTTCAAATCGCTGGGGTGTGAAAGCAGCGAGACGCTAAGAAACTCCATTCTTGTATTCTTGAGATGCAACGAAAGACCATGCAGGAGAAACTTCGATAACGACACTATGGCGGCAGCAGAATTTGAGGGGTAGACGCCCCGTGCATCGGAGTACTCAACAAAGTGCCGTCTCAACGAACAGATGTCATCACACCGACACAACTAATAAGGAGGAAAACATCGAGAAAACAAAAGCTCGGCTGAGCGTAGATAATTGCACGCTTGCTTTTTGTCGAGATGGCTCGAGCGCCATCACGTGACTCTGCTCCGCCCACGGGGACGCGTATACCTAATGGCCTGCGCTCACTAGAGCACTCTGGCAGAAAGATAAAAGACTGTCGTAGTTTAGTTTTATTCTGGTGGCTTACTAGCAGTAGTATCAGCTTAAGAAGTGGAGTTCAGCCGACGTTTATTGTTTCGCACGGTGCTGTTTGTATAGCAGTATCTTGAATCTTAAGGTACACGATACATTGCTGATTTTATCGGTAAATACAGATGCAGGTACTCGTTTTGCGAGACGCATCGCGATACAGACACAAGATATCGAAATACTATCTAAGATACATGCATCTTCGATACTGCCCCCCCCACACACAAACACGCACACACGCACACACACGCACACACACACACGCACGCACGCACACACACATACATACACACACACACATACACACACACACACACCCACACACACACACCCACACACACACGCACACACACACACGCACACACACGCACGCACGCGGACGCACACACACACACATACATACACACACAGGCACGCACGCACACGCGCACGCACACACACACACACACACGCACGCACGCACGCACGGGCACACACACACACGCGCGCACACACACACACATGCGCGCGCGCGCGCGCGCGTTTTAACACATCGTTTTTGTTTCTTTTTAGGCTTGTGCGTTGCGGTATGGCAACAATTTCATAGCCAAAGAGCAGCTTCTCAACGCGCTTCAGTGGAATGCTTGAAGGTTCGCACATTGGTACACATCAAATAGCTTCCAAAGACACCGTCATAGAAAAACGGGTAGACGGTTTTTAAGAGCTGTTGCTGGCCACAGGCTCAGTAACTTCTCTGAACTCATTGGTCTGCATGCTCCCATCAAGCTGTGCTTCCAGGCGCACCCGATATGTGGCTAGCGCTCAGCTGGAAACGCGAATAGTGTAATATAGCAGAACACTACAGTTGTTCAAATGGGCGGCAAGGTTTTCAACCCTCTCTGACCGCGAACCTTAGCAACTTCATTACCACTACGTTTTGTTCAGGACATGAAGCGTGCTGGTGGATCTAACGAGGCTTGTCTAAATATACGTCCAAATATTTATCACAAGAATGACGGACTTATTTTGCGTGCTTCCCTCAACACAGAGAAAGTGCGACTTCGACTTGCACTCCCCACCCTCCTGGAAAATGGGAAAGGTACGCCTCTGCTTCCAAACGACTCACTCATCCCGCTTTTGGTTATACCATCCTCGCCATGAGCGCACCTCGACCACAAGTATAGAAGGCTGCGTGGCATTGAAAATGTGGAGCGCCCTTCATTGTTAAACGGCAGCTGTAGCAAGTCTCGGTAAATTTAGGTTGTCAAAAAGTCCATCTAGAGAGTAGGGAATTACGAAAACATTGCCCAATAGCCCGAAGGACCCATAGATAAGTTCCGTTGCCAATCGAGTCAACTTGCATGCGCATATCACGTACTGACTTTCGTCAGTATTGCGCAGGCATATTGACTCAGTAGGCAATGGTCTTTTTCTTTCGGATGTTTTTTTGCGCTTCACCCAGCACAGGATAGATATATCCAACTGCACAGTTTGCATACGCGTGTCTTGTGCTATAAAACAAGCCCAAAATACTCCGTAACTAAGCGACTCATTTTGAATTTCAATATGTAGAAACGTGCTCTCAGCAGCACATTTCCGAGCGATACCATATTGTCAGGCTGGGTCGTTTGTCCGAGCGTTTAGTTGCTAAATGATCACACAGTGCATGTAGAGCACCCAAGCTCCTGCTGAAACCGATCTTGAACCTAACCTAACAGGGATATAGCCAGGAATATTTTCCCGGGTGAAAGGGTGGAGGGTGGTAGACCCCCCCCCCCGTCCTCTCCCTAATCTGCGTCGATGCAACCTACAACGGCCGTGAACATTTACCAGCGTTCTAATTTTCTGCTTTAAAGAGCTCAACGTTTTTGCGGAAAACATTTTATAAGTATATGATAACATATTTATATTTTTAAGGACGTTACTACATAAGAAGGTGTTGTCCGCAGGAGCGAAAAAGTTAACAATCGACATACGGCCATAGGCCGGCGAACTTACTCATGAGTTGACTCACTTGGACTCACTCAGACTCACATTCAGCCGTGAGTCTGAGTCTGAGTGAGTCCGGGTGAGCAATATTTTGGTGAGTCTGAGTACGAGTGAGTCCGGTTGAAGAAGATTTGCGTGAGTGTGAGTCCGAGGGAGTTCGGCTCAGGAAAATTTTGGTGAGTCTGAGTACGAGTGAGTCCAAAGCGCAAGATATATTTCTTGAGTGAGTCTGAGTGAGTTCCACTTTTTTTGCCGACCTATGGTCATATCTACTCATCTTCAACATTACTATCAGCCTTGCCTGGATTCACGTTTATACTCACGTCTACTCACACGTATTCCAAAGCAGTTTCTTTCATACACCATTTTAATATTTATTGATCAGAGGCGCAAATCACGTAGGGAAGTGCCTTGACCTCCCCCCCTTGCCAACTCTTCCAAGAAAGTTCTTGATAAGTATATCTTATGTTGTCATCTCTTTCAAGAAAAATGACCTTACTGGTTTGCGAGCACTCATAACTCGTATTCTAAGGTACTATATCAAAAGGCGGCAAGAAGAGCACCGATTACGTAAGATATTGGTGTTATAGAGCAGCGAGTGTTATAGAGCAGTGACACCATGGTCGAAAAAGATAATTCTAGGCTAACGGACTCTGTTCTGTTCTGTTCTACCTGTCTTGCTGTGGAGAGGCTGAGGTTCATATTACCTCGGCTACTCCATATCTATGAGTTCTTCAGCCAAAAAAAAAAAAAAGAGAGAGAGAAAGTTACACAAAATGCACAATGAGCAACTACGAAAAAAAAAATCTACAGTTTGCTTCCAGAAGTTCACACTGCAGTAAAGCGTCCACACGTACACATTTCTAGTTCTGCCCACAGTATGACACATTATTCCGTATGTAACAACACATAGCTGTATATCACAAGCGCTTATCCAGACCGGTGTCCACTAAGAAGTCTTTCAGGAAGGTGTTCGCCTTTTTCTGAAGATTCATGTCAGGCCATGGTCCAAGTAATTTCTTTAATGTAAGGGGGCGTCTGTCCAAACTTGCTAGTCTCTTCCTTAATTTTTCTCTTTCATTTGCGTACTTTACGGACTCATGAGTGGACTCACTCGGACTCGCTCAGACTCAGATCGAACTGTGAGTCTGAGTCCGAGTGAGTCCGGGTGAGTAATGTTTTGGTGAGTTTGAGTCCGAGCGAATCCGGTTGAAGAAAATTTTCGTGAGTCTGAGTCTGAGTGAGTCCGGCTCAGAAAAAGTTTGGTGAGCCTGAGTCCGAGTGAGCCCTAAGCGCAAAATATATTTCATGAGTGAGACTGAGTGAGCTCCACAAGTTTTGCCGACCTATGCATACGGCACATATAAATGTTTGAAAAGGGGAATGAAATGCGATATACAGCGCCATCCTCTCCCGCCTAGAACAGCTACATTTCCCCTTGTAACATTGGTACACATTAAATAGCTTCCAAAGACACCGTTATAGAAAAACAGGTAGACGGTTTTTAAGAGCAGTTGCTGGCTACAGGCTCAATAACTTCTCCGAACTCATTGGTGTTCATGCTCCCATCAAGCCTCATTGAACTCGAACACCACTGGGTTCTTGTGTTTACACTGTTCGCAGTACTGTAAGCCAAGTGAAACAGTTCTGAAGTAAACAGTAAATAACTGATTACAGATATACCGGGTGTTTAAAGAAATGTGTCGAAAGTCCCCCAAAATCAGGAAAATGCGATATTTGCTCGCTGCCTTCAGAATTGCTTTTTCTGTAGCGGCAGGCATATTAAGATGGTTAAAGACATCATTTCGGACAGTAATTAAGAACGTTAATTTACTTAACTTTATAATTAGTGAAGTTAGGTGGTTATGGCAAAAGGGAGAATTGAAGTTCTTCATGCGGAGAACCCATCGCAGCCTTGAGATTTAAAGAAAGCGGCCTCTAGTAATTATTGTGGCATAATAAAATTCATCCAAATTAAACAGAGAAATAATTGACATTGGCTTGACATTGCCTTGACATTCTCTGACCACCCTCGCTGATAATATGTGCTGCTTCACGGATGGCTGCAATTATTCTCTTGCGAGCAATTCGATCGTCAGTGGCTTTTACTGATACGCGCCCTGTTCCTACAAGCGCTTCTTTTCTGAAATGGACAGGCCTTTGGCCAACATGACAAGTATAGATTATTAGCACTCGCCCTGTGCTCTGTCTTATCCTCTGCTTCTTAATATTTCTTTACTTTCATCCTTTCGCAAAAAAAAAAAAAAAAAAGTGGTATGTGATTCATCACCAACTCGCCCAACAGCAAGCTTTAGAAATCGTTCCTTTATGAACGTGCTGAATAGTCGGTTCTCTCAGAAGGTCTGCGGAAGGGTAGTGCGCAAGCATCTCGCATTTCGCTCATGCGTCTGTTAGATAATAGACTGGTCGGCTGATGGAGACTTATGGCGAGTAATACAGAAACGGAAAAGTAGCAGGCTGCCGTTAGTCTTGCGTGTAACGACGACGACGACGACCTCAACAACAACAACAACAACAACAACAACAACAACAACAACAACAACAACAACAACAACAACAACAACAACAACAACAACAACAACAACAACAACAGCAGCAACGACAATGACATAAAATCAGTGTCATGCAAAGGGAAACTTGACTTGTAAACTTAAACTTCAATGGGTAGGCATATTAATATCAGCAATAACCCGAAGAAGCATTTATATTTTTAAATGTCACTGTTATTGCTTAGGTGAACACCTTTAAATTAAATACCAATACAGTCTTTTATTAACGATGCACACGGAATAATCCGAATCATTATACTTAAGAGCTGAAAAAAAAGCAGGAAAAAACACTAGATTAGCTTAGAAAAGTGTACTTGATTGACGTGCAGCAGTACGATAGCGAGAGGTACCAATTTTAATGACATGGTGATGTTAATGGTGTTGGCCAATTAGACCGCCTGGCTTGCTGCTCTATAGGTGCTGGATATAACAGTGGTATATGCAATGATAACATAGATATTGCTGCAGTCACAGGTACAAACATACACAAAATAGTAATCCATTGGGTTTTCTTGAGGCCTGCCGATTTCAGGAACTCCAGCAGCAGCGCTTTCATGGCGCGTAACTCGCCGGTGGTGCTTTTGCCAAGGGCGTAAAATGTGCGCCAACTTAATATGACGCCACGTTACAAACGTACTAGCGTCTTCATTGAAGGTCTTTGTGACAAGCAGCGGAAGCAGCCGCATACAAAGTGTTGTAGGTCTTCCGGAAAACTGCATGCAGAGCACATTCACCGAATTTAGAGCTTGGGAATATAATTCGTTCGTATAGGTAGCGTTTGAACGAGGGCACAGCGAATGGTGCAGCGCGTTTCCTGTGCAGGATCCTTCTGGTCACATCAGCGTCACACGTTTCCAAACTTTGTCGCCTTGTTCCTGTACTGTGCGAGTGTCATAGGGGTTGCTCACTCGTTTCACGCATCGGTGAGCCTTAGTCGTCTACCTTTGTCAACACCACCGCCTGACTCAAAGCTTTTTTTTCCCCAGGTGATTCTCTCGAATGTTTCCTTTTCGTCTCGCGAAGACAAACAATGGGTGATTTAGCGCGTCTCGCCAATATTTCCTATGCAAAGATATGCACTTTCGAGAAGTGCGCGCTGTTCTGTTGGGCAAGTCCCTTCTCCGAAGCGTTCCGTTCAAAGTTTCCCCTTTGCAACATACGTCATAGTCTCCGAAGAAGTTTGCCAAGGAAGCCTTGCGCGATCGTCTCCGTTTCTTGTACTGGTTCGTTACTGCAAGGCCTGAAGAAATACGACAAATGTGCAAAGACAAGCGGTCACCACATTCGCGAACACGCAGTTTGATTCAGACCGTGGTATGCACGAATAAGCAACTATTGAGGTAATAACAAGTTACTGCACATGTACCGAACAAGCTTCTCCGCGATATCCACGACAGCTGGAAGATAGTTTGTGAAAATAAATGTATCGAAACTTCGTTATTGTCACGTGTCATGAGGGACTGACAAGCTCGAATTTTAGTCTTAGTGCAAGAAGAAGTATACCAACCCTTACCTGGCCTGTGCCAATGGCGTCGTACACGCTATTAACCTAGCGTGCCGCAAGATTACACTTTCGGACTAACCGCGGTAACGTATTTTCAATAGCGTTGCGCAGCTGCGGTTGAGGATACGGATTCAGTGCAGCATTTCAATGGAAGTGAAATGCAAAAGCCCTCGTGTATTTACAGTTAAGTGCACTTAAAAAAATGAAAAAAAAAGCTCTGTTGGTAAAAACTAATTGGGAGTCTCCCCCCATGGCATGTTCATACTTAAGCCGTGGTTTTGGCGCTTGAAAACAAACAATTTTTAAGTAGGTACATTCAACCGACCGCACGATGCGCAAACGAGCCGGCTCGTGAACTGAGGACTTCTCTAACAGAAGTGCGGCGTGTCCCACTGTTCACACGTCTGATTTGGCGGTCGCATTTCGGCATATTGTGCGCGAGCGGCGTAATGTGCACACATAAATCTACATCGCTAGAAAGTTACGTTCTGAAATAAGGCGTGAGCTTCTTTTTAAAAGGCGTAGATAGCGTTCTGAAGCACCCGATAAAGTTGTTTCCATTACGTAATCTATGCGATGTAGTATTGGTCAATTTATGAAACTTGGTACGAGTTCTTGACAGTGCCTTTATGTCGCCTCTCCTCGAGCTCTCCCCTTCTCTCGTCAGAGCAGCCAACGACGCACCGCAACTAAATTTCTTGGCGTGCCCGGGGTAAATACTCCCAAGTACACTGGTGGGAACGCGGCTATCATTGCCCGATTCATTAACCGCGGCAGAATCAATGCTAACGACACAAGTGATCACGAGCATAGGTCGGCGAACTCACTCATGAGTCGACTCACTCTGACTCACTCAGACTCATATCAAGCCGTGAATCTGAGTCTGAGTGAGTCCGGGTGAGTGATATTTTGATGAGTCCGAGTGAGTACGGCTGAAGAAAATTTTCGTGAGTGTGAGTGCGAGTGAGTCCGGCTCAGTAAAATTTTGGTGAGTCTGAGTCCGAGTGAGTCCAAAGCGCAAGACATATTTCTTGAGTGAGTCTGAGTGAGTTCCACTTTTTTTTGCCGACCTGTGGTCCTATCCACTCATCTTCTGCATTACTATAAGCCTTGCCTGGGGTCACGTTTTTACTCACGTCTACTCACACCTGTTCCAATATAGTGTCGTTCATACACCATTTCAGTATTTATTGTTCAGAGGCGCGAATTACGCAGGGGGGGTCCCCTGACCTGCCCCACTCCGCCAACTATTGCAGGGAAATTCTTGATTAATATATGTTATGTTGTCATCTCTTTCAATAAAAATCACCTCACTGGTTTGCGAGCAATCATAACTCGTATTCGAAAGTACTATATCAAAAGGCGTCAAGAAGAGCACCCATTACGTGAGATATTTGTGTTAAAGCGCATTGACACCATCGTCGAAAAAGCTCATTCTAGGCTAACGGACTCATGAGTCGACTCACTCGGACTCACTCAGACTCAGATCGAGTCGTGAGTCTGAGTATGAGTGAGTCCGGATGAGCAATGTTTCGATGAGTTTGAGTCTGAGTGAGTCCGGTTGAAGAAAATTTTCGTGAGCGTGAGTCCGAGTGAGTCCGGCTGAGGAAGATTTTGGTGAGTCTGAGTCCGAGTGAGCCCTAAGCGGAAAATACATTTCATAAGTGAGTCTGAGTGAGCTCCAAAAGTTTTGCCGACCTATGATCACGAGTATACGTGTTCAACACGCAAAACTGTTGCACAAAACTCGAGCTTCCTATCGAAGCACACCGGGAACTCCGAGCAGTATACAGTATAGAAAATAGAAAAGGCAGACCTCGCACACTGTGGAATTTAGTGAGGTTTGGGCTCCGCAAAGCTTTGCCAATTGGCACGCAATATGCTTTTTCATTTTGTTTGGTTTTCAAGTTTCAGCTGACCCGAAGGTCGCGGGTTCGATCCCGGCCGCGGCGGTCACATTTCGATGGAGGCGAAATGGTAGAGGCCCGTGTACAGTGCGATGTCAGTGCACGCTAAAGAACACCAGATGGTCGAAATTTCCGGAGCCCTCCGCTACGGCGTCTCTCATAATCATATCGTGGTTTTGGGATGTAAAAATCTAGATATTATTATTATTATTATTATTATTATTATTATTATTATTATTATTATTATTATTATTATTATTATTATTCAAATTTCAGCCAATACTGTTGTTGGACGCATTATTAGCGAAGGCAGCCAGCCAATGGCAAGATGCACTTACGAACCAAAAGCTTTGCCAAATCAATTCCCAGTACAAAACGTCATCTGCGCATGGCAAGCACAAAGATTGAGTGAGTGAGTGAGTGAGTGAGTGAGTGAGTGAGTGAGTGAGTGAGTGAGTGGAGGTGAGTGAGTGAGTGAGTGAGTGAGTGAGTGAGTGAGTGAGTGAGTGAGTGAGTGAGTGAGTGAGTGAGTGAGTGAGTGAGTGAGTGAGTGAGTGAGTGAGTGAGTGAGTGAGTGAGTGAGTGAGTGAGTGAGTGAGTGAGTGAGTGAGTGGAGGAGTGAGTGAGTGAGTGAGTGAGTGAGTGAGTGAGTGAGTGAGTGAGTGATTCATTCATGCGAGGGTCAGAGCGACGACAATGACAAAGCGATGATACAGTGACCACGATACCAACAACGGTTGTTTTATTTCACTCCGTGAATGGAACGCTTCCTTACCACATGGGTCAAGTGACGATGGTTTAGTGCTCTGGTTAAGACTGGGCCGGTCCCGACCGGGTGGTGCAATGTCACATAGCGCCACAGAGCACTACATCGGCGACAAGGAAGTACAGGGCAAAAGTGGCGCGTTTCTAGCACGAGGGAAGCGAATCGTTGCTACGCGACGTGACAGACGGGCCGACCGGCCCAGAAGCGTTAGCTCGGACGTGGAAAATAATTTGGTATGGTTATCACTCTCTCGGTGCCGCGCGCGTGTCTGTGGTCCAGATATATGCGGGACACAGCCGTAACCCTTGAGCGGGTTAAGTTGCTAGATGACCTTGTGCCCGCTTTAAAGAAGCGTTAGAGCTGAAAATCAGTTCTGCGAACTCCACAAGATGGCGGAAGGGTTAAGAAATGGAAATTAACAACCAACCGTATGTAGCACGAAGCCCTAAGAAAATCCATACGTACTTCTCAGAAATAAAGCTGCTTAGTTGCCGAAAAATTCGTCCAGGTCCGGGGATCGAACGCAGCACCAGCGCCTTACGCGGCGGTTGCTCTACCAATTGAACTAACCAGGAGGCTTTAGCTACTGGCAGCGCGAGGGCGAATTCATCGACAACTCGAAGCACATGGGTGCATACTATTCGAAATCAGTTCTGCGGAATCCCGCAACGCAAGGTAGAGCGAGCGGCCCTGAAAGGCGTTGGCGCCGGGTTCGATCCCCGGACCAGGACATATTTTTTGGCAACTAAGAAGCTCTCTTTCTGGGAAATCCGTACGGATTTCCTCGTGCATTCGTGCTACGAATGGGCCCATGGTTGTCAATTTCCCTTTCTTAAGCTTCAGAGCTGTCACATCGAAAATTTTAACTTTTATTATAGATACTGAAGAACGTTAGTATTTTGTATTGTGATAGAAATAATTGGGGAAAAAATCGGCAAATTTTTATAAGGGTGACTGTCGTACGTGCGAAGCACCTTTTGGCCGCCGCGGTGGCTCACTGGTTACGGTGCTCGGCTGTTGATCCGAGAGACGCGGCTTCGATCCCGGCCGCGGCGGTCGCATTTCGACCGACGCGGCGCGATAGTCAGCGCTCGTGTCGTCGGTTCTTTCCTTCTTTTGTCTTCGTGTGTGTGCGCTGTTTTATGATGAAGATGTACCAACTCGCCCAATAAGCTACTTTGCGCATTTCGACAGAGGCGAAATGCTGGAGGCACGTGTACTGTGCGATTTCAGTGCACCTTAAAGGAGATGCAGATGGTCACAAACCAGAGTTCGCCACTACGGCGTCTCTCGTAACCTGAGTCGCTTTGAGGGACATTAAACCTCATAAAATAACTAATCACAAACGAAATCAAGCATCTTATCAGCCTGAGCCGTATCCACACGTCGATAAGGAACGCTGCGTAGGTAAAGATGGCCGATATCAGCCAACAGTAGTCAACACTAGCCGATATGTATCCAACATTAGGCCATGCTTGTATAATACGAGTAAATGCGTTCGGCGTCACAGCAGGCTTCATGCAAACTCGCACAGTTTTAACCTTCTATTATGTTTATAATGAAAAAATCCGTAAACAGGGCTTATGTGCTCGAGCCGACGTTTCGACAAGTGGACTTGTCTTCTTCAAGGCTGGAACTGATTTCCTTAGCGCTAACGTGCATGTGCTCCGTACCCTCTCCATAAACTATTATGTTTATAGTTTTAGTTGTTGATTTATGTGATAGTGTTCATGTCGTACCCTATATGATTAGATGTTTACTTTTTCCCCTACCTTGGCCCGGAAAATAGTGTTTTTTTTTTAATTATCGAAAAATTTGCTTCTACAAGTATCCTTCACATGCAAGAAAAAAAAAAAGAAGAAAAAGCCGGCAGATCCCACTCACTGTGGGAATCGATGTAATGCGAAGCAGCCAGGAAGGAGCAAATCAGCGTATTACATAATTTGCATGTCGTGTTTTACATGTTACGACCTGTCATTTGTGTTCGTCATACAGTCACGTCGCGATATACCAATTTTGGTGTATGTCAAGCTAGCGAACTGGACGCAAGCGCACCATGGGCGTGGCATGTAAATGGCATTGTACATGATGACATGCATGCCAAGATTTTCGTGTTACCACCTGTCACTTATGTTCGTCATACAGGCATATCACTCAATACCAAATTTGGTGTATATCATGCTAACGAAACGGCCGCGAGCGTGCCATGAGCGTGGCATGCAAGTGATGTCGCACATGACAAGTCATGATTTCCATATTACCACTTGTCATTTGCGTTCGTCATACAGTCATGTCACTCAATACCAAATTTGGTGTATATCAAGCTAACGAAACGGCCGCAAGCGCGCCATGAGCGTGGCATGCAAGTCATGTCGCACATGACAAGTCATGATTTCCATATTACCACTTGTCATTTATGTTCGTCATACAGTCATGGCACTCAATACCAAATTTGGTGTATATCAAGCTAACGGTTTCGGCCGCGAGCGCGCTATGAGCGTGAAATGCAAGTCATGTCGCTCATGAAGTCATGATTTTCATATTACCACTTGTCATTTATGTTCGTCATACAGTCATGTCACTCAATCCCAAATTTGGTGTATATCAAGCTAACGAAACGGCCGCGAGCGCGCCATGAGCGTGGCATGTAAATCATAGTTTTCATGACAAGTTAGTCATGATTTTCCTGATATATCGTGCCATTTGTGTTCGTCATACAGTCATGTTATGCCATACCAAATTTGGTATAAATCCCATTAACGATACGGCCAGGAGAGCACAAAGTCATAGGCGGCTAGATAGATAGATAGCTAGCTAGATAGACAGATAGATACGCTCAAACTCGCCGAAGTTCAAGAAATGCTTCGCATTTAAGAAAAAAGAAACGTGTGTCATCTATTCAGTCGAACTTCGCGCTGTTTCTATGAAGGAACCTGGTTTATCTCATTCATTCATTCATTCATTCATTCATTCATTCATTCATTCATTCATTCATTAAAAAATGGCAATCGAGAAAGGAATTTATCTACCACATGTGCCTGCTAAAAAGAGCAAACAAGGCTTCGTGTTAGGAGAAAAAAAAAATCGCACGAGGGAATTTTACTAGGACGCTCCGGTTACCCCTGTTGCGCGTAACAGAGATTACAAGCACGAGCCTTTTCCCTCCCCCCTGCACATCGCGGCTGGTCGCTTCTCAACAGCTTGACATGCAGCGGCCTGCGCGCGCTCTTTGGCGGCCAGCGTCGTCGCGAGCCGCACTGCGTCCGAGGCGCGCCTGGCGGCATTCACGGTCTCGCGCATCCGCCCCACGCGTGCGAGCTTCCTTCCGCCTCCCATTTCCACCTGGGTCGGCGACGGAGGCTTCCTTCCGCGTGCCCGAGAAGAGCTGCTGCTGCATGCGTGAGACCCGTCACGTCTGCTGCTAAACGTCCCTCCTCCTCCGGCACGTCGCTTTCTCCACTGCGACCACCCTCGCCTCCGCGTGGCGACACGAGAGTGTTTGGAAATGGACGGAGAGATTGGCATCCCGCGATCACACCTGCGCGACATTTCACGTTCGACACTCGGCGCCCATATTCGCGACAAAACGTTTTACACTAGAATTGTTCGTAAAAACGAAATGTTCAGCCAGTTGTGATGCTGGACGTCTGATTACAGCAACCGGCTGGCAATGAGCACTTCTGAAAGAAAAGATTCGTGAATTCTGGCCTAGATTGTAGTTGTACACCTATGGCAGTCCGATGCGTGCTAACAATGTGTTAGCACTGCGAACGCCCCCCCCCCCCCCCCCCCAAAAAAAAAAAAAATGGAGGGGGAAAAAATCAGGTAGACCCTATCTGTAATGGTTGTCCATGTCACTCGGTAAGTGAGCGAGGTGGTGGTCAGGCACTCTGGATATGTGACGAATATGTGCTCGGAGTGTGTCGACAGTTATGTATTTTGTAATTTGGAGGTGTCTGGTAATGGCAATCGTTGCTACTGAGTAAGCAGACCGAGGTAGCCCCAAACACGTGCGAATGACTTGGCATTGAATTCATTGCAGGACCCGGATGTTAGTTTTCCCTGTGTTGAAAAGGCAGCTTTTTCCAAAGTTGTTGCCGGTAACCAGCTTTCGATCTCGTGGAGATTCTCGCAAGCAACCGTACCGCTATCGCCGCAGTAATGTAAAAAGACCTCCTGCGCACTTTAATGTTCCAGGAATATCTAAATAGACTAATCTGTCATCTGCAGCTCTCAAGCCGATTTCATTAGAGACCTTTTGAATACGTCGTATACTAACCAATTCATATTTACACGGACGGTTCAGTCTCAGAAAGTTCGACGGTCGCCTTTGAGTTACCATCTCGATCGACCATCGTCAAGATCAAGACCCGTCACGTCACTGCATATGCGGGCTCCGGGCTCGCCGCTCTTCGAGCCACAGTGGAATTTATTATACAAGAATACTCTAGTAAATGGGCTATATTCTACGACTCTAAGGCAGCCCTTGAGAGCGTGTGAAGTCTAGAAGGGGAAAACTACAATCAGTTCGTGTCTCATATCAATTAAATTTGTCATCGCGCCGCTAATCAAGGACATGTCATAGTTTTACAATGGCTGCCGGGACACTGTGGTATCAGTGGTAACCACCCCACCGGCGACGCTGCCCGATGTACCCCCTACAGAGCGCCCACACTGCTCGTACCCTTTTCACGAGTGGACGCTGCAAGAGAACTTCGCCACATCGCGCATAATGCCACGCTAACGCACTGGAATTCCCCGCTAAACTACAATAGTCGCTTACAGAACCTTAATCCATAGCTACAGCTACAACTTCTAACAAAGATTTCACGGAGTGACGCTATAGTGTCGGCTGTGGGTCGGTGTGGCGTTCACCAACTCATTCAGCTATCGTATTGATGGGTGGGTCCACACATTTTGCGATAACTGCGACTGTGTAGCGTCTATAGATCACCTTTCTATTCCTTCTTACCCCTTCCCCAGTGCAGGGTAGCAAACCAAAAATTTTCTTCAGGTTAACCACCCTGCCTTTCACTTAACGTTTCTCTCTCTCTTGTGCCGCTGACCCTAATTTGACCAACATCGCCGGTCTATCCATTGAGGAGACTTGATGACCGGCCCTTTACTGAAGGAAAGATCTTGGGAGCCTGGCCTCACAGCTCATCAGCTCAGAAAGCCGCACGAGGCCTCCGCAGTTCTTGAAGTAAACGGAATTAGAGCGACCGCCTGTGATACGATACACTGTGCGTGTGCGTTGTGAATTGTGGGCACTGATGGTTTTTCTCTTTCTATCTCTCTCTGTTACCACCTTATTCCAATCCCTGTGTGTAGAGTAGAAAGCCCGACATAGACTAGTTAGCTTCCCCGCCTTTCCTACACGCCCCTCTCTCTTTCCCGTCCAGTGGTACCATGTTTTGTTAAGTACATTACACTGTCTCTGGAGTCATCTTACTTTGCTTGGACACTGAGTGTATGGTCAGCGTGGCGACTACAGTGGACTGTAGATTGTGCAACATCTACATTTTACTCGAGGGGAGACCAACGAAGCAGGCGCACCGAAGTAGATACGCCGAAAAAGGAGGCACAAAGAAGGCTCGTGGTGGCGTACTATACTGTGTCACTAAGGT
The DNA here is from genome assembly GCA_030522465.1 of Rhipicephalus appendiculatus. NCBI lineage: Eukaryota > Metazoa > Arthropoda > Arachnida > Ixodida > Ixodidae > Rhipicephalus > Rhipicephalus appendiculatus. The sequence continues at coordinate 117,858 of JALIZH010018026.1, forward strand.
ACTGTTTGTCGTTTTATTGGCTGATTGCACAGAGAACACAGTCAGCAACCAGCGCATTTGTAGAGGTAGTTCACGCAGGGATACATAAAGACTTCGATAGTACGCAATTCAGTGAACGTGGCCCTTTACGCACCGTCATTTCATAGAGTTCCATACCATTACACGCGGTGTTTAAGCTAGCAAACAGACACACCATGGCCCGAGTCTCGGAACACATGTGCATTGGTGTCATCACTTTTTTTTTTAGTTGTTAGATAGATCACTCTCGCGCTTTCGGCTCGCAGACGACGACCGATGACTGCGAAATAACACAAGAATACTCTTCGCAATGAAAAAAAAAATATTTATTAGCACGCATACATCTTTTTTTGCGGGTGTTTCCGACGGTTTTTTAACCACAAGAACAGGAAGCAGTTGCACTAGAACGCGAAATACGGTGTCACGAACAGCAATAACCAATACGTGCTAAACTGTGGCACACATTCGCAACATTTTTTACCTATATCTTGCGTACGAATGCATTGCCTTGTGTAAAAAGAGAAATATTATTTCGTTCATCCAAGGTGTTGCTGCCATTTCTTTACTTCTGGAGGTGTCTTGAAGGAGCCCGCTAAATCGGAACTACCATTTTGTCTCATGTGTCACGGCGCAGCTGGTGCTCGGCGGTAAGGAATCGGTGCTGTAATACCAACGTTGAAATTTGCCATCACAAAAAAAAAAAAAAAAGAAAGAAAGAAAAAACCGAACGAATGCCGGCTGGTCGCAGCGCATCGACTCGCGGGACAATGTCATTGAAGATGATGGCTGCATGACAAAATTCGAGGGGTGGTGATGCTGTAGAGAGAGAAGGAGAGAAAGGAAAGACAGTTGGTTAACTAGAGGAATTCTCCGGTTGGCTACCCTGTACATGGGGAGCGGAAAGAGATTGTGAGAGTGAAGCGCTCATTTTCCTCACCAGTTGTGCCCTCAGAGAGCTTTCGAATGTGAAATATTTGTTTGCGAAGCTTAGCAGCTTGTTCAATTAAGACTGCTTCGATTTTAAAGGACGGGCACTAGACTTCAACTCGTTTAGATCAATAGTTTTGTTAATCAGGCACAAGACTGCGCAAATTACTCCGTGTCTATAGAGGTTGCCAATATTTATTTATTTATTTATTTATTTATTTATTTACAATACCTCAAAGGCCCCAATGAAGGGGTTTTACATGAGGGGTGGGCTATTACAATGGGTTAAAGGGGTAGATGCTCGATCGCTACTTTGAAGTTGATGATACTGGAGTGGTGCACAACGTCAGGAGGAAGGCCATTCCAATCTTGTGCGGTCTTGACAAAAAAGGATGAAAGGTGCGCAGTGGTGTGAGCAGTTGGCGGGTACACAGCTTTTCACTCGAATGAGCACTCGAATGGCAAATACAACGTCGCCGTGGTTGTATGCTGCAGCGCAGTGCATGGAAATATGCACCATACAAAACGAACTGCTGAATGACCACGGAAATACTTTTTCACACCCTATTTTGTCTTATTTCACGTTTTCAGAGTTTGGTAATTTTACCATATATGCATCGAGCTACGTAGAAATGCAATAGTATAGCCAACAATATCTGATAGTTCCGGCTTACTGATCACAAGGACAATATAGCGCACACTTCACAAAGGCCGTCACAACCCGAGGCACAGGCGCTGTCTGTCTTGTGCCTGTCTTCGTGAAGTGTGCGCTGTATTTGCCTTGTAATGATTCACAATTATGCTAGCTCGAGATGTGTTATTCGACTTACTCAATAAAGCGTATCGCTCTAAGAAAGGATCGAATTGGACGTGCATAAGGCGTAAAGTAGCTTTGTGCGTACATAGAACGAATTCCCACTCACCAGGATAGGGATAAAGAAATTAAACTAATTTCTTGATTTCTTTGGCGCTGCTCTTTCTGGCATCTAAAACAGAGCTGCTTGTTTTTTTATGGGCGTGTGACCTAACTAGTGCGTGCAGTTATGGTAGACAGGCACATGATCTAGTCTACTGTAGTAACACTATAGAGAATCGAATATTTCGCTGCAGAGTGCTTTTTCCTATAGATCATTATTTTATCTGCACTTATTAATAAGCCTTTTTTTTATTTAGAATATGCAAGGTATTTTGTGTCTCAACATCTCCGCATCACAATGCATTTACAACGGCGTAGAACAGGCAGCTACAATGTGATGGTGACAGCCGTGACACTTGTGACAACGCCGGTACGTAAAATAAATTTAGAATAAAAAGAGAGAAAGAAAAAGAAAGTGAGACAAACAAGCCGTCAAGGCGGCGGCGAAAGACGGGTCAATCGTACGGCCCGACGCCGTCGAGCACCGAGAGTCGTATGGTTCGCGAAGATCAGTGCACCGGCTGTCAGAATTGGGGCTTCGGGCAGAAGGCAGCCGAGCTTCAGCCAAGCGCTGCAAGCAACAGCGGCGGCGGCGGCGGCGGCCTGAGGCGATTGCGTAAAGAGCCGCGCACAGGCGCATTTGAATGACCGCGCTGGGCGGCACAAAGCCCCGTTACCTGGTTCGGACTTGTCCGTGTCACGGTCGTCCGTGCAACTCAGCCGCCGGTGGGCGACGCGGTCGCGTAACACTACCCCGCGCTTGGCCTCAATCGGCCTCGATACGGGAAAGGGGAAGGCCGACGACCCACGAGGAGGAGGAGGGACGAGGGGCCGCTTTCTTCCGGAACCCCTGCTATCATAGTACGTACCGCAGGAAAGTGGATATGCATGCGCGGCATTAAGCGTCTACGCAAGGGCGTCGTAAGTGGTGGCGGAGAAGCTAAACATTGATTAACCTACTGATATTGCTCATTCCGTGTAGTTCATGGCAATAAAAAGTGATGATTCAGCGCACATCTTGGATTGTTTACGAGGTTAAATGTCCCAGAGCGAATCAGGCTACCAACACTTTAAATGCGACCGCCGAGGCCGGGGTCGAAGCCGCGCCCTAAGGGTCAAACGCACACGTTGGAATGTATGAATAGCGACGCGAAGATCAATAGAGAAAGCGGTAATTAAACGTGATGAGAGTAAATGTGATGGGTGAAACCAGTTTTATTTTCATCGTAAAATTTAAATAATCCTTGCACTTTACCGCTTCCGATCGAATTGACGAAGCTCTTCGTTATAAGTGATATTTGCGCTGGCGCTGACTCCGCCAATAATATGTCGGCGTTACAATTAGATCACATTTTCTTCTACGGAGAGATCAGCGGAAGAATCTGGGGGATCGGGCGTGCATTAAAATATCTGACACGAGCGCTTGGCGGCGATAAGCTATTAATATTTATTTTGTGCAGTGGTGTGATTCGTTGCAACTCAACATCATGCGTATATTAGTTGCTACGTGCCTGAAATGCTGTTCGGGCACACTCGTCTATCAGCAAATTGCTCATCTCATAAATTAATGCAGTCTTCATTACTAGCAGAGTTGTACGTAACCCGTTACAAGTAATCGATTACTAGTAATCAATTAGATTGTCTGGTAATTTTGCAATATAACCGATTACTTTTTCGAAACTGTAACGTTCTGAGTAATTCAATTACTCAGAACGGGACGGCAGTTCTCGTCCCGAAAAATCTGCGACCGCATTATAGGGACCCCCACCCCGTCAGACGGAAGGTCCCTATAAAACCTATATTTCACCTTTTCCATGGTCTTGCCTGCAACACCTTCACCAGACCGCCAGCAACAGCGAAGCGCGCCGCTTCATGAGGACATGGACACTATAGCATAGAAGCACTGTGTGACTACGGCATTGACAATTACAATGACAATGTGAAAGTTCTGAAGAAATATCGGGATCAATGTGCACGCGAAATTTGTGAGGCGCACATAATTCATGAAAGGGGAGCAGCTTGTGTCAGCACGCCATCACTAGCACTCTTTGACAAAGAAATTAGATACCTTAAACCTCAATTGTGATCACCAAGCTTGTTGTCACATCTTTTTGTTTTCTTGTTTTGTTTTGTTTTCTGTTTTATTGTTCGTGGTTACAGTTTTCTAGCCTTGGAAAAAAAAAACAGCACTGTGTCCTGTGTATTCTTCGTCCCGTCGTTTGCGCTGTTTCGCCACAATGTTTATGAACCAATTAGCCCCCCTAAGAACACTTGTGTAAGAAGGGTCTTTCTCAAACGAGAGTGTGGGTCTCTATTTTTCTTACTACTTTTGTCTGGCCTTTTTTTTTTTTTAAGCATACATGACAGGTGTAAGATTTGCGTTGCGTGTAGTATTTCGTGGCTTCAAAATTCCGACGCATGGCTTCAAAATCCGTTTAAATTAATACTGTGCGTACTTAATCTGTGTCGAAAACACTTGCGGATCCCCTATTCTGGGTAGTTTGGACGGAATGAATGAATCTTTGCATTACCATAAATACAAGACAAGGTCATATTGTACTTTCCTGTTCCTGAATGAGCTCTGTAGATGCCGCACAAGAAGTACTTTCACGAAGGCCCGCTCTGGTCCTCAAAGCGGTGCGCCCTCGTGAGAATGCCTCTGCTGCAGTTGAAAGAGCAGCTGCTCCAGACCACCAATTAGAAGAGCCTGTCACAGGGCGCTTTCCATGGTAAACGAGAACAATCAGAAGTGGAACTCGCACCAGAGAGCCCCCCCAAAGGCTATTTTTTTTTCGAGCGCCAGAAGTAGGCCCTCAATTAGAATTAAATAAACACCGCAATAATCGCCCAAGGGACACTTCATCGGGAATTACGAAATGAAATGAATTAATAAACCTTATTTTAAAAAAGGGTGGCTGCTCTTGGCTACCACTTGCGATTAGGCGAGAGAAGGGTCGGGGTTGGAGAATTGCCAGGCGAAGTGTACCTTTGAAAACGGTATTTTATGATTGACTTTTGAGCGTCAAGGTTTGAATTTTCCATAAAAAAAGAAATTTTGCGCCACCTCACTAGCACATCAACGTAGACGTATGAATACCATACAAATGACCGATTAAGCGAGTATAAATTAAAGGGGCCCTGAACCAGTTTTAAAAGTAATCATCGAATGATATCCACTTAGAACTTTGATTACCTTAAAAATCAATTACCGCAAAAATTTCTCGAATCCGTCAAGAACGATCGAAGTTACAGGGATTTGTAGCACGCTTTAAGCGCTTTCTGTGTTTTCTCGGACCCGACAAGCACGCTGGCAAGCTACACAGCATAGAGTTTCCTAATAATACACTAGAGGGAAGTCTGGCGCTGGTGTCTATGGGTGCTACAAAGCATGGCGTTTCAGCCAGCATGGGAATGATGGGTAGCACATAGATTTGTAAAAGCTTCGTTCATTCGACTCCGCTTGGCTCCGTGTCACCTGGAGCCACTTTGTGGCAAGACGAAGTTCAGCAAATGTTCAGCAGTTTTACTTCACCACCTTAACCATTTTTAGGCTCACCAATTCAAATCGGCTCACGAAGTTCACAATTATCCATTCCGTTTATCCAAAACAAACTCGAAAACACGACAACAAACGAAGCCACAAGTGCGTTCGAAGCCGCAAGCACGAAGATAAGGCAAATCCGTGTACTGCCCATCATTCCCATGGTGGCTGAACGATCGCAGCGCCAGAGTTCCCTCAAGTAAATATTGCAGGAAACTATATGTTTAACAATCTGGCCCCGACAACGTACACTGGCGTCGCTGCAGTCACGCCGGTGTGATGTCACGGCAAGGACTCGCTGCTCCACCTCCGAGGATCGCTGTTTTCCGCGCCCGCCGTCTACCCGCTCTTTCGCGATACGGTTGGTGGTTACTCCTCATTTTTACGATGCAAATCTTCCAAGGCAGAAGTTGGAAGTTTCCTTTACTAGCGAGAGTTAAGGAAGTCATGACAAGTTTGGATAATATAGCTTAGGATGGGCACACTCCTGTCCGAACGAAAAAAATAATAAATAATAAACTGAAAATGGTGATGCAGGTACAGTAAGACATTCGTTGTTTTTACCGCCTGTACTCCAAGAAATCGGCGCTAGGAATATATTTATGCTAAATGGTTCAAACTTCATTACAACACGGCACAGACTCCAAGGTCCAAACTTGTGTCCCGAAATATTAAAATGAAATGAGGACATTTTCAGTTCGCTAAGTACATTGCGGTTGGTCGTGCAAGTTTTGTCTACCTCTGTAAATAATCCAGGTGATTTGACAGAATGGCGCTGCCGCACACAGAACGGTTTCGGAAATGCTGAGATGTTGGCATACTTGGATAATATTTACAGATTTCTTCCAAACAATCGTCAAGGGTTATGTAGTCATATGCGCCTATTTGCATGAACTGCTGATCCGATCAACCGCCGAGTCACAAATGTTAATGTTCATTTCACGAGCGAGCACTGCTGATAGGAATTATTTGCCAAACAAACACCAGAAATTCAAATTGGGCGTTGTGCAGTGTTTCGACGGCGCACTAAAGATTGTACCCACGCAATAATTAAACGTCATTCGCCTCTATGTGGCAACGACTGGTCTCGCACGTCGTGTCCACATAGATGTTGATGTTGCTTAGGTGTAATGAACAGCAAGAAAAATTAATTTATGAGTTGGACATCTAAACTACGTGACGAGCGTAACTGCACTGTTGCAACAACTCTGCATGAAGACACAGCCATGGCAGCAGTAAGAAACTTCCGCAATTAACCTCAACTTGTTTTTGCAGTGAATTGAAGCACCGAAATTATTGCTAGAAAAACTTGAAACTATGCAACATGATGAGTGAGCAAGTACGCAAGAAAAACTAAAACGACAGCTGCGGCGGTATTCTGGCGCGAGCGCTTCAGGGATATTTTGCGAGAATTGATACTGCATGCGTTTTTTTACCGCACGTGAGGCTCGGCAGACCGGCAAAAATGCTGTCCGCGTAGTGGATGCGTCCAATGCAAATAACACTAGTGGAGGCAAAACCATCACATCGTGTAAAAGAATCGCCCTTGAACAGCGCAACATAATAATGTCAAAACTACGATATGATTGTGAGGAACGCTGCAGATTAATTTTGACCACTTTGAATTCTTGAAGATGCTCCGATATCTAAGCACAGGGATATTGTTATCCACCCCCGTTGTAATGCAGCTGCTGTGGTCGGGAATCAAACCCATCCTCGAAATTAGCAGCGCGACACAACGCAATCTGATCCACCCTTTCAATGTGTGCCTGCACGATGGAGCGCGGGCACCGTTGGCGATTGCACAGAAAAATGTATAGCTTTTTGTCCTTCTACTAGGAACATTATCGCTGCTGTTTTCGTCATTCGTCTGGACGCTTGAGACAAGCAAAAACCGTACGCAAAGAGTCGAACAGCGTACGAAGCGAGCGCACGTTGCGTAGACGCGCGGCAGCGGGCGTTGAACAGTTCCGTGCCGTGGCGTCATCCAGGCTTCCAGACAGGCAGCGCCACCACAACTTCCTGGTGGGGCGAATGATAATAATAATATCTGGGGTTTTACGTCCCAAAACCACTATATGATTATGAGACGCCGTAGTGGAGGGCTCCGGAAATTTGGACCATCTGGTGTTCTTTAACGTGCTCTGACATCGCACAGTACACGGGCCTGTATACCATTTCGCCTCCACGGAAATGCGACCGCCGCGGCCGGGATCGAACCCGTGACCTTCGGGTCAGTAGCCGAGCACCTTAGCCACTGATCCACCGTGGTGGACAGGTGGGGCGAATGAGGTCACGTCAGCGTATGTCATGTCCTCGTGAATGCGCGATGAAACGCGATCGTTCTTTCCTGCATGTTCCTAAGCGCCCTAGTGTTGCTACTGTGTAAAGTCAGCAGACTATGGAACGCGGCGCCGGCACATGACGGCACCCCGTGGCAAGAAGCGCATCTCTTGATTTATGTCGTCTATTGGCCAATAGCATGCTTGCTGTTGTTCAGTGTCAAACAGCAGGCGCCGGCTGCTCCGAAGAGAGTAAGCACAGGCCTCTGTGTGAAAAGAGAGCGCCTGAGAAACAGGCAACTTCGCGCTCCGCTTCTAAAATCATCTTGTCACGCACAACTGCAAGATTTGGGTGAGCTCTTCATAGCAGTGTCTTCTTTCCTCTGGATATGTTTTATTGCGATAGCAATTATATGGACATTCTCGGCTGCTTTTTGCCGTCGGCGTCGCCGTCGCCGTCACGCCCCTTATATGTATATATATAAAAGCCACGAAGAAAAATAATTCAGAAAAATGTTTTCCGACGCGCGGAATCGAACGGGCGATCTCTCGCTCCGCAGCGCGCGGCACTAACCGCTAGGCCACAGAAGCGCACGTGCTCCAGCATATTAACGGCGAGCTATTTATATACACCATTCACCGCTGGTGGTACGCCGAATCTCGGGGGGAATATCAGCGTGTTCTCTGCCTTACCAGCCAACCAGCGAGATGGCGCGAAGTGCGCGCAAGGCGTCCCACTCGTTGCGATGCGTTGGCTCCTCAACCTGAACTTTGCCCTACGGGGCGTAGTCGCCCGTTCCCGTGCCCGTGCGCGCGCGCGCGCTTATTTTGGGATGGGGGATGGGGGGCAGTTTTACGTCGTGTGCTTTCGCCGGAAAGATTGCGTTTAGGTTACAGAGCACACAAAGGTCACTTCGCTCGCTGCAGAGGTCACTTCGTTCGCGAAAGAAGCACGCTGTTCAAACACAGTGAAGTAACAACTGTGACACTTGTTAGTTCGCGCTCGTCCTGTGTATACGTGTGCGTATGTTTCGTGCGCTCTTTGTGAGCAGTGCGTTAAATGTCGAGCTGTGAACGTTGTTAGTTCGCGCTCGTCCTTTGTGTGTTCTTTTCGTGCGTCTGCAAGTTTCGATCTGCTTGCCGTTCTTCGCATGAAATCCCAATTTGTTGCTATCGCATTCATTGCTTCGCCCTTGTGGCGAAACTGTGACTTTTTTTTTTTGCCAATCTCGAGGAGTGCTTGATGACCCCTTTAAACGTAAACAATAACCATGATCATCGTCGTGTGTTCATTGTAAGGAACAGGGTTGCCGTTGGTGGCTACTTTGCGCCAAATTGGCTACTTTTGGACCCCGTTGGCGACAAAAATTTCCAGTTGGCGGCATGGCTCTTTTTTAAACTTGTGGTTTTACTTATTCAAAATGGTTTTATTTATTCATCAATAGTAAAGACTCTGTTGATAATACCACTTCTGCTGTATTTGGCTAGATATTTCGGCGATAATATCAAATGACATGGCTACTTTGGCTACTTGTGGCGTGAGTTCTGGCGCCTTTTCATGTCCGCCCAACGGCAACCCTGGTAAGGAATGCGGCTGCTCTTCGTTGTTCGTCCAGGGGACCAAGACGAAGTTGTTCGAGAGATTAGTGAGGCACAGGCTATCTTTTTTAACACGAAAGTGTTTTATGCCGGGGTCCACCAAGTATATCCGTTACGGATATGACGTTGATATAATTAACGCTACCAAATGAGAAATAAAAATAATCTATGAAAATGTTCCCCCGCCGGGAGTCGAACCTCCGACTCTTGGCCCGCGACGAAGGGCGCCCGGTTTCTTACCGACCTGCCAACGCGCCTTATATCTCTCACACATCCTCCCTCGCACGGTGCTCTCTGTTGGCGTGGCGGGTCAGTGTCGCCGCCTGTGAGCGGGGAAGAGAAGTAATGCGGCATGACACTTACCATACCAGTAACTAGCGCCGATAGCGCGGCGCACAATCTCGGAAGCCATGCTTTAACTGCGTCTCTATAGCAGTGAAAAACATTGGTCGCGCAAGCATCGGAGAGTCGCCGATGTAGTTATGCTCTTTGCCTTTAGCTTCGTGTTAGCGTGTGACGGCTCTTTGTCGGAGTAGTGCATCTTCCACATGCACCAACGTTGTTTCGCCGACGGCTACGATGTCGACGGGCGAATGTCGTGCCTTGGTGGAGCGAGACAGAGGCCAGTAGGACGTAGAACGACTGCGCGCGCTCGCGGCTTAAGCTACGAACCTCTGCCTCCCGCGTTGCTGAAGCGCAGCGTGGTAGTGTATGCATGAGCGCAGGAGTAGGTTATCTTATTACTCAGGAGCGCACACCGTACCACTTCTCTTTGACGACGCGCATATCGAGTGCCAGTGTTCATTACGTGCTTGTTGGTGTCTTTGCGCTGGATTCACGATACGCTGTGTCCAGGTATAACATGTTGACAACTTCAGCTACAACAACGGTTAATTCATGACCATGGGCGTTAGTCGTCGCGATGGAGATTTGCCACTAGGCGTCAGCGTGGGTGTGTCCACGTCAAACGGTGCTAGAGCTGTCAAACACCAATAGACATTGTACAAGCTCTCACATATCGCTACACAATAAGCACTACTTCTGCGAAGACGCGTTTCACTTTCGTGTTATACCGATTCCTATGACGGAGGGATCCGCCATGTTTTTTTGGTAACGCTGAGGTTCATAAAAGAAGTCAGTTCGCACACACATTTTTTATCCGGCTTGTGACCTAGAACAAATGTAATAATCATTGCTCAAAAATTCTGCCCTGAGACTCCTTTGTACCGCAAGCGTGCTTGGGACAGTCGCATCGAAGGCAAATCTTCTCGCTGACACTTGGTTTTGGTTTTTAAGCGTCTCTGTAAAAGAAAAAACGAAGAGAAAGACAGATCCAGCTGCTCTGTATACAGGTAGTAGTAGGGTGCGAGGAGCGCAGATTGCGCACTCAGCCGAAATTTTAAGGCAGCACTTGTGGACCAATAGAAATTGTTTTGTGCTACCGCGCAAAGCACCACAGCGAAGAAGACGGCACGAAGACGTACCCTGTCTTCTACGCTGTGGTGCACAAAACAAGGGGCGCCTGCCATGGGGCGATATAAATTCTTAACTAAGAACAAGCTAGAACCAGTGCACTTGTGCAACTAGAACTTGTGGCCACCCAGATCAATATGTGAGTCCTCTCCTCGAATTCACAAAATATGATTCACCCCGAAGTATATTGTGCGCAAATTTGTTACATTTAGTTGGAAGGCCGTTCCATTCTTGGTTGGTCCATGTCTGGTCCATGCTTGGTCCATGGCCAACAGTGGGCTTACCGAAAAGAGTGCTTGTCCCTTTGAGGGAAGGTTTTGGAAGAAGCAAATATTTTTTGACAATCGTAAACTTCACTCTATCGATCTTAAGTCCAAATGAGTGATATAAAGGCTGTTATGTTTACAAAATTTTGTTAAGGTTGGTATGTTATGTTTTACGGTTTGTGTAATTACTTGTGTTCTGTGTTTTGCTGCGTGTTATAGGCAATACAAAATATTTGACTGTATATATGTACATGTGAACTCATTTTTTTTAACCTGAACTCATGCTCGAATCTTTGTGACTCATGTGCTGTTGGATTGTTTTGTGTTTACACGACTGGCGTTTTACTGAGTGCTATATTGCAACATTTTTCTTCTTTTTTTGCATACTTTTTCTTTGGGAAAGGGGCCCTGCAACACTTTTTCGGCATGGTCAGAAAGCACTGCCGATCGGTAGTCGAGACTCCTGCGAACACGCGAGCCAGACATTATAGCGCTGTACGCAGCCTGGAATTTAGAAATAATTCTCGAAGTCAGCTTAGAAATTGTTCCCTCTTCTTTCTACAAATGATGTAATATGCCCAAATTCACGGTCATTGGTTGATTTGAGCGTCGTGAGCTGCATCGTTACGGCGGCCGCCGCGGATGGCCGCCACGTGCCTGTGCGCGCGCTCGCGATCGCACTGATGTTAAGCTGCGCGTTGGAAGAAAAACTAAATAAAAAGTGCTCAAGGTCATGACGCGCGCGTGACGTAACTTCCTTCCCCCGTGCCATCCCTCCCTGCTTATCTTCCAGCGCGCTCGTCTGGACGAGAGAAGAGAGAAAGCAATTACAGCGTGCGACAAATCTTTGTAACCCCCGCCCGTACTTGACAGATTCTAAAATTTTTTGCGGCGGTCGATTCGCGAGGCAATAAACTCCTTGAATGAAGTCCATTCGACGATTATTTTGAAAAGTGTTGCTTGGGCCCCTTTAAGTGACAAGGAATAGCCGATGCCGTCCAAAAGGCGCGATACCTCTCCTATTCATCATTTCAATTAATAATTAAAAAATAACGTTTAACTGAACTTTCTTTTCTTTTGGTCTCATAGGATGAATCTCGGCCGCGAAATAGTGCAACACTGAAAATTCCGTGAAAGAAAAAAAAAACATTGGAAAGAAAAGATTTTAAAAGGATATGTTAGAACTGCATAACTTTACCCCCACTAAGTAGTCACCGTTGGTATTCGGATAAAAAAAGAAAGGAAAAAATAAATAAAGAAGCAAACAACCATGCTTTGATGAAACATTAAGACGAGCTCGGACAGAGCACAGGAAAATGTAGGACTTTTTTTTTTTACTTCAACGGCATAAAGAAAGAAATGCGTTTGCATAGCGGATTCACCGCTGTGGCTTAGCTGACATAGCAGCCTATATGTCACCTGATCGTACATCGTGGCCTCGATTCACGGCCACAGGGGTCGGAGTGCAATAGAGGGATCGTGTAATTTTAAATTTAGGTGCTTCACGAGTTACTTTAGGCGGCCAGAATTATTAAATGTAGCCTTCACCCACCCGATGTCTTTGGGAATGCACGGAATGGCAGCGAGATGTAAAATTTGATAGATAATCCCATCGTGCGTGACGTTTTTTCATGCGTTAACAAAGTGACGTGTATTTGTAAACAAAAGCCGTCAAAATCATGGAGTTTGTCCGTTTTTACTCTCTTCTTAAAGATCTTGGTTCTGTGAAACTTCGTGCGTTGCTACGAGACAAAAAAGTTGTATTCTTACTTCATTTTCTCTTTTCTTTAGTATGAATTTGAAGATTGTCGCAAATTGAACCCACCTCTTCTAATCATTTCAACAGTTCAGTTTTAAGGTAATTGAGGCAGCATTCGCAAAGCTTTGCACTCATGAGTTGTCTCACCACTGACCGGCAAAGCTCGCTGCTCAGGAACGTAGGCGGTCCAGCATCGCAACTGACTGTCACCTGTTGTTTTGAAGTGCACTACATATGACGTAAGAGCTCCCTTGCGAATTTGAACTCAATTGATTGATTGTCGTAAGGTTCTCTTAGTTCTATCGACCGTCGGCTTCCCTTGAATGGTACTGCTAACCAATGATCACTTGATCATCACTGTGTTTGAGTAGTTTGGCATTCACAGACATTTAAGCTTGTACGAGAAAGACATACTGAGTGAGGAGGCGTTTCAAGTACGACAGCCTGAAAGCGCGATGTGACACCAATGCGCAGCAGATCGCGACTCGTCCGGTACGCTTTGGCCTAATTGCTGTTGCTGCATAGTAACTGTTGAGGAATAGAAAAGCAGGCTGCATCAAAGAGTTGGTGCACAAACGAAAACTGTCCCTTTCCCCTCGCTCCATGAGCACACACTACACATATGGGACTAGGTGTAAACTAACGGTATGCGCAAGACGAAAAAAGAAAAGTATTTGCCCATCGTCGGAATTCTCTCTATCCGATCCTGAATCACAGAAATTTCACACCCACTCGAAATGTTTAAAGCAAACGCACTCAGTCAATGCAAGTTGTTCGCATTGCAAATTCTGCCACTTGCATTCCTTTTACTTGTAAGGTCAACTTGTCAAAGCAAAAACCTCGTCAAGCTGATACCCAGCATGTTTTTGGTTCTTGCCGCAGCATTAGGTTCGTGGTTAAATTCCACATGTTTTTTTTCTTTTTACTTGCTAATGCAATTTTGTCTTGTTTTCCGTCTCGAAAAATCAACACAACCTGCAGGCACTAATACATCCTAATAATAATAATAATAATAATAATAATAATAATAATAATAATAATAATAATAATAATAATAATAATAATAATAATTGTTGGCTTTTAACCTCCCAAAACCACCGTATGATTATGAGAGACGCGTAGTGGAGGGCTCCGGAAATTTCGTCTACCTGGGGTTCTTTAACGTGCACCTAAATCTAAGTACACGGGTCTTAAGCATTTTCGCCTCCATCGAAAATGCGGCCGCCGCGGCCGAGATTCGATCCCGCGACCTGCGGCACTAATATATCCTCAAGTACACTTGATTACACCACGTGAATCAAAACGTATCGTTTGACGGACGTGATGTGGGTGGGAGCTCAAAGGAGGCGTCGCCGTTCGTTTTTTAGTATTTGCATCCTTTGTCGCGTATGAAACCTCACCTGACATTAAGGCTACAGCGCACTCGCAGCTGAAACGAGCGTTTTCATACCACCATATAGCTGAACTTAATGTTTTCGCTTAGTGTGTATGTTTAAGAACAACAATGTATAGCGGCACCATTTCAAAAGGCTCCTGGTACTTTTCTGTCTGCGGCAGGGCTGTTCAGCCTGCTCGTGGGCCTGACATACTTCTTCGAGCGGGAGCGGGTGTTCAAGACCTACCTGGGGTTCCAGCCCGTCGTCGTACTTTTCAAGCCGGAAGCGGTTGAGGTGAGTGAGCCATCACTGTGTTGCGATAACGAGTGCCGCGGCTTTCATTAAGCTTTCCGTATCTTCAAATGACAAAGTGTTTTCGCACCTTCTTAAGCAGTCTTCTGATGCACATCAGCGATCAAAGCATTAAGTGGCACGTGACGATGCTATATTTGCGTACGCATTTGTATTGGGAATAGAACTAAGGTAAAAAAAGAAAGCCTCTGATCGGACCAGGGTATAATGTTCGCTTGCTCTGCGTGTATCGTATACTCGACCTTGTTTCCATGTGGCGGTCAACTTGACCTTAATTTTATATACGGATTATAGAACACAATAAACAAGGACAAGAAGAAAGAAAAGGAAAAGAGAGACAGAGGAAGTGTGTGTACATACGGAGCTCTGTGTACGCGTCTCTTCTTCGTTCTTGGCCATGAACTCATCACACGCTGCGTATGCGAAGTCCAGAATGTGTGCCAACTTGCCCAAACCGCCGCACTTGTCAACTTCATTTATTATTCCGTGGCCACACACAACTGGACATAAGCCAGGTGTAGGACCCGAGCGAACGTGTTTCAAGCGACGACGGCTGCCGATATTTGAAGACGACAATATGATTTCGAGAAGATAGAAGAGTACTTCGCGTGATATGCGCATAGTTCACAAATTTTATGCGCGAAGTTAACCGCACTGTATTAGTATCTTTTTAAGAGAGCGGAGCGGTCATATATGGTCTTTACACGGGGTTTAGGTGTGAACTTGAGCCGGTGCCTTCGAACCGAGCGAAAACAAAGCCCAAGTTGGGGCAGAATTGAGCTCAAGCTCGCAACCTTCAATCCCGCGTTGTTGTTGGGCACAACCACACGCATCAACTTGTTCAGGTTCCCTGACGGCGCGTGCAGTGGACCCACGCAGTCGAAAAACAAAAGGCGCCCCTTTGCATAGCCGGAAAGCAGGGCAGTGTACTTCGTGTTACAAGGGCTCCGATGGTCGGATAAGTCGGCGGAGGCCGGCAGCGGTCGCCGCCCCGCCTCATAGTGCTTGCCTACACGACCTGACACGACCATGGCCTCGAATGATTATCCGTTGCAACGTGTTCCAAGAGAAAAAAAAATGGGTCAACTCGAGGCGTTACGGCACGATGAATGGCTGACTCGCCTTGCAATTACTAAGCATTGCTTAGACAATGCGGAGGGAATTTGTGTGCGCGCAGAGAGCCCTGGCTATACTGCACACATACGCGAATACCACGAGAAAAGAGACTCGATCATCGGCAGGGAACATTCAAGGTTATCGTGCGTACATTGTTCGTAGTGAACTGAAAACGATGTTTATGTTACCTCGGTACGGTGGCCATGAACCGCTTCTCATGACTAAGAAAATGCTCGCATGTGAAGATGGGATACTGCGGGATGACTTTGGCCACACATAGGGGGAAAAAAATGCAGGAAAAGGCCTTCTTCGGTTCACATTTATTCGAAACGCGTCACCATTCATACACTCAAGTTTACATAACTATTGTTTTTTTTTCTTGATAATGTTTTTTTTTTCTTATTTCCAGGCGTCTAAATTTCTCTTGCTGAAATTGGGCTCACTTTTAAATATCCGAAAAATAAATTGTTTTTACACAATCTGTACCACGCGTGTTTTCTTATACCGATGTCATACGGGCATTTTTGATACAGATCGGATTTTTTTTATCGCGATCAACAGTGATCCCTGTTACATGGTTCCTAACTAATTTGGATCGAGTTTTGGCGCAGCCGTCACTCATAACGCGATCTGGGAGCCAGATCACAATCATCTTGATCCCGATAGGGCCTGATCGCGATTAAAAGTGACCGTGTAGCAACACTTGATCCGGATCTAGCCTAATCCGGATCGACCATGATAGAGATCAGCTGTGCCTGTGTGACACCGGTACAAGTTTCTACGAATATGTTAACATCGTTTGCTTGCGTTAAGTTAGTTTTCTGCGCAGAGTCTTTGAAGTTGTAATAACAAGAACATTGAGGGCCATCACCAGCCACTCTCGTGTGCAGTCTCTTGTAAACACTCAGGTATCACTTTGCAGTGGCCTGCTAGAGCCATAATGAGCTCAAGCAAATCCGAATAAAAATATTCATTGACAGACATATACAAGAAAGGTTCACAGTGATGCAAGGTTGGGATAGCGAGAAATGTTCGTAGGCTATTAGTCCTGCGTGGTAGCCCTTAAGGAGTGAAAATTATGTTTCGGTGATGTTTTTGAACTCGGAGGCATAACGTCATGCTAAGAGTTGCTGATTATTAATAAGGGGTCACTAAGTAATTAGTATCCTCATCATCAAACGGTCGATTAAGCTAACTCATGAAAATAAACCTAAACTAGTTCGATGAATCGCTTCTTGAGCTTTTCTCATCTGCGATAAGTACCTACCAACTAGCTCAACATTGTGTCGTCGTATACGTATCTATACATTTCTGCGTTGCATTAAAATCTGCATTAAAACCTACTTCTATACGTCTCGATGGCGTCAAGAATTGATTGTCAAGAACTGATAAGCAAGTCATGACTTGCTTATTTGTTTTTCTTTTTCATTTATGGTTTTTGTCCGTAATCGACAAAGTAAATGACACAGTGCGCGTAATTTGTCGGCACACAGGGCAGCTTCGCCAACGAGCTCGTTACCGAAACTTCTACAATCGCACAGAAGCCAATGACGCAAGATCTTTCTAATGCAGTGCACGATGGAACATATTTTTTTTTTAATATCGCCAAGTGCGAACACCAACTGCCCCCCCCCCCCCCCTTTTTTTTTCTGTTCGGCGATGTAAAGCAGATTGTAGGCTCTGGAGAGCTGCTTTCGAGTTGCAACGCGCGACCCATTTCTGTGGTCATTCAGCGGTGACGTATAGAGTATAGGTGTACTAGTAAACAGCGGCAGGCAGGGCTACATGCAAGTTCTGTCGCTATGGGCTTCGTTATGCGCGAGACGTCGCAGTTAATTGCGACATGCTTTACTGGAACGAACGACCGCACCATGCGAATGCTGGTTCGCGAAGTTGAGCCATCGGTGTAAATAGTGCATGCGGTCTTCGGTGCGTGTGTCTCGTGCAATGGAGCCAGTGACGAATGAACAACTCTCTTAGCACTTAAGGCATGTCGAGTACACCACAGAGGAGATACGGGCTTTCACCCTGGTGCATAATTTGGCGGACACACAGTTCACATAGTGACGCTTGTCTGTCGCTAAAACGGAGCTAAGTGATCGCCAAGGATACACGCAAAATGGCAAATGTGCGCCTATATGAGAACCGACAGCTACGTGAGTTGGAAACATCGGGAAAAAAAGAAAAGAGACGAGGATTGAGGTTCTTGCGCTTATGAGAATATGCATCAATTCAACAAGAACGTGTCTGAGCACAAAGAGAGCAAGATTGCTGGGCTTGCGATTCGTATAAAAACTCTGCCCACGCGGCGAGTGTATACATAACACCAATACCCGTTTTCCTGTCGAGGCTTCCCGAAATTGAGCAACCTTCATCGCTTGCGACGCCGGCGTCGAAAGTATGGAGGAAAATAAAATTGAAAAATACAAACCGACGCTCATACGCATCAAAAAGCGCTCAAGCACAAATGTATGCGAGGAAGAGAGCGTGGAAGCTTCGCAATCGCACGTGTCGGCGCCAATGTGGGTCAGCCTGGAAACACATTTGCCAAACGGGTGATAGCCATCGCTGCTGCTGCATTGCGCGCGGCACGTATATCGCTGCGGCGAAAAGGCGCGCTTCGCACGATCAAGGCGCCGGTATCCCGCGCGCGGAGATAGTCGATGCAATCGGCAGATATACTTGGACAGATTGAGTTTCGACACAACCACTCAGGGGTTCTTTCAGCAAAAAGAACCCCCCTCCCTCCTTTCCCCGATACGAGAAGGAATCTCTCGTTCTTGTCTTTGTTATTCAGGCTTGCGTAACACGTTACACGTATATGTCGTGAACGTGCAACATATAGTACTTAGAACCTTAGAACTAGCAACTTTTATTAAAAAAAATCATCTAGAATAGGCGCGACGTGTGTGTGGTCGATCAGTTCGAATAATGTGCACTGCGGCCATTTTCTTTGATTTTATCTCGAAGTTTCTCCCGCTTACAGAAGAAGAACCATGTAACGGTTAGATCTACGGTCAGCAGGCGTCATAAATTTGGGTATCGGAAGATAGTAAGCCTAACTTCAGCATATCTTTATAAGTTGGTCACACCTCTGTGGGACGACTTTGTTCGCAGTTCTTTTCTTGGGGGGTGTCTCTTCAGCTTATGCTCGTAGTACTGTGCCGCCGTGTTTGTCCGTGTATTTTTTTTTTCTGGCATGTTTAGAGATTTTTTTCTTACGCTCATAGAACATGAAGACGCGTTGTTTCGCGTTTTTACTTTAGGATGTCGTGCTTCGTGTATGGGCAGTCATCGCGACATCCTCAATGAAGTCTGCAGTTTTTCTTTAAGTATTCTACTCGTTTTATTCAAATTATCACAGCGACATTCTTAAGAATAAGAAGTTATGATACCCCCCATGACGCTAGCGATGTCTTCCTAAGTTCTTCATAGAGCAATGTAAATCTCCTGTTATGTGGTCTGGAACAAGAAAGAGCGCTCGTTCTTTCCTGTTTTGCATTTTAACAGTGAAACTGTAAAAGCTATCGTTAACTTGTGCTGTGTCGTGCAAAACTCCTCAGGCGAGCATGTGCCACAGGAATTGGGCAAGCCCCACTGCCGAGTATAAGCAGGTGCGAGCGTTAAACGAAAACTGGCTCTCTTTTCACGGGAAACACATGAAAAGAGAGAGAGAAAGAAAGAAAGAAAGAAAGAAATAGAAAGGAAGAGAGAGAGAAAGCGATAGAAAAAAGAGAAAGAGAGAAAAATACACAGTAGTAAAGGGAATAAAGGACATAAACAGGTAGAAAGACATAGAAAGAGGAATAAAGAGATAGTGACAGAAAAGGAAGAAACAGAGAGAGAGTGAAAGCGATAGAGAGAGAGAGAGAAAGAGAAAGCAATAGATGCAGAGAGAAAGAAAGAAGTAGAAAGAAACGAATACAAAAAAGAGATACAAGAAACGGCGAGAAAGAGAAAGAAAAAATGCCCCCCAACCTCCCCGAAGGGAATCGTGAGGAAATGCGAATGCATTTCACGCGCGCTTCACTCCATTTATATATGGTGGTTGTGGTTCGAAGAAGGAAAAAGGCGCCTAATTTCTGCAGCCCGGTCGGGAGCACGGCGCAGCGCCTGTTTTTTTTTTCTTTTTTTTTTATCGCCGTAGCTCCGCTGAGCTCCCGCGATGCGAGCGCCCTCACGCGCCAGAGCGCGCTCCTCCTCTCCACTTTGCTAGGGGTGAGGATAAGCGCGCGCGCCCGCAGCTTTTGCTATGGGAGAGAGAGTGAGAGCGGAGAGATAACACCTGCCGGCGCGCGGACACCTCCTCAACCTATCCTCCTCCCCGCGGACAACGCCGGACAACGCCGCCTGACATAGCCCGACTAAGAAATGCATTCGCATTTAAAAAAGAAGAAAGAAAGAAGAAATAAAGATAAAAAAGGGAGGCCACCCAGCACCGCTCTTCCTTCATGCTTAGCACCACTAGTGCGAAGCCGCCATTATTTTTTTCCAGTGTAATACACTTACAGTTGCTAAAAAAATTAGCAACGATCATTTGCAGTGATGAAATTCCGTACACAGTTCATTGCCTCAAAATTGGAATACCTTCTTCGAGGGGACAATTTGTTTCAGGGGACAGTATCATGTATCTGGCTGCCTTTGTAGACCGCGCATGAATATGTAGAAATATTTCATCAGCTACCTTTTCTTAGCATAGTATAAAAAGTACATGTGGCGCTGATATTTCTTCATTCTGGGCCATTTGAGGATGTACTCCATACGTATACTAATGCAGTTGAAACTATTTAACGAAGTCATGTGCGCGCTCGGATTATTTCATTACATCGGGGAAGTTCGTAAAATCGAGAAAGGGAATTTTTCGGCCCGTCCACTTCCAATATTGTGACTCAGTGACAACCTGAAAAACACCGCGGAATTTTATTTGTTACCAACACACGCCTGCGCGTGTGCAAAGCTCGCGAGGGCAACCCCAACGTGGAGCCTCCCAAGTCGCCCGAACATGAAGCCTCCGCGTGTCCGGGCGATACAGGCGAGTTAGACGGTCTTGTGAAGCTATGACAAGCTGCCGGTATGCAAAGGGGAGAACGAAAGCAGTGACTGTGCAAAGCAAGAAAATTGCCAGGAGACGATTAGTGATATCTCTCACCATTAAATAACGAAAGCAACCACTGTGCTCCTGTGGGAGCATTTATATGGACAAAAAACCATTTAGCGTCATTTGGAACGTAAAAGCGCCTCTGATTGTTAAGTCGGCTGTTTCGTGAATGGGCGCGGCGTGCAGCCTCGTCCAGATAAAACTATGGTCGTGACTGGCGGTGATATGTCTTAACGCGATAGCGTCACACCGCGCTTTCGAGGGGGAAAAAAAAAGAAAGAAAAAAGCCACGTCTGCGTAAGGAATTACTTCGTTAAATCGGGTTTAGTATCATGATAACTTCGTTAATTCGGGTTGATGACAACATTAAACCCTATGGGCACCTGCCGGGCAATGTAAGTGTCATCGTTAAACCGGAAAAAGGGGAGAAGTTCGGGGGATGGTGGAAGCTTGAAGAGATGAAACATTCGTGAACACGGGGTGTCGCGGGAGCCGACGTTTCGACAAGCAGACTTGTTGCAGCCTTGAAGAAGACAAGCCCGCTTGTCGAAACGTCGGCATCAGCGACACCCCGTGTTCACGAATGTTTCATCTCTATATCGAGAAATTCGTAAAAACGGCTTTCGTTAGGTCGATCTTTAACTGTATCTCACTTCGTTAAATTCAGAAGGACCACTTGTGAAAAAACCTAAAAGCGAACGCATATGCCATATTAGAAGAACTCTGAAACGAAGCGTAGTAAGGGTCCGCCTCGGTGGATCAGTGGCTAGGGTGCTCGGCTGCTGACCCGAAGGTCGCGGGTTCGATCCCGGCCGCGGCGGTCGCATTTCGATGGAGGCGAAATGGTAGAGGCCCGTCTAGTGTGCGATGTCAGTGCACGTTAAAGAACACTAGATGGTCGAAATTTCCGGTGCCCTCCACTACGGCGTCTCTCATAATCATATCTTGGTTTTAGGACGTAAAACCCCACATATTATTATTATTAAGCGTAGTAAGGCCGTGATATTATATCGGTGCGTTTTCCGATGCGATTTCTTTTTGTGCTTTTCGCACTTTGACAGAGTGAGGGCGGCGATCTGCCCGCGTTATTATTTGCATCTGTAGGCAAGGAACGGTGATTAGAGTGTCAGTATATCGAACAGAAGGCATCGTCGCAAAATAAATGCCCTATGTATAGATGGTACGTTGCAATGTTACGGCGGCATCTTTTACCGATCATCTGGTGCCCGATAAACTCGAACGATATTTGCACGTGAGCATCCGCATTCTCGAATGACGCTACTGAACACACTGCCGGATGTGAGGCTAGCTAGTTGTTGTTTTCTTTCAAGTAGACGGGGAGCCATCCATCTCTTCAGTGAAGACGTATTCATTTCCTTAACTTAGTATCAGCTTTCCCACCGGAACATGATGGACATGACGTTTCATCTGAATAGTTCAAAACAATTTTTAAATATTCGTTAATGATAAATTCGCTACTTTCTAAGAACGATTCCTGAGAAATTTATGGCCTGAATGGCACATCATGATACCATGGAAATGAAGGCGCACAAAACGTTACGTGTCTCGTGTTCACTGACGATGGCAAGACGGTGGATGTTTGAAAGCAACTGTGGTGGTTTAGTGTTGTCTTGGTATCGCCCGAGGTTCTCTTCTAAACGTTGTCAAATTCAGTTATATTGCGGGGATTCGCAGCTTTCTCTGTTCTGATTGGCTAACATGGTTGTCATGACCTCTGGTATTATTTCGAAACACCAACGTGACGTTATTTGACATTGTCCGAAACAGCGTCCTTACACTACGCCACTTGTCATTACTCCAAGGTTTATCAAAGTCGGCTGATAATTGGTCCAGGATAATTCATCGCTCCTATTAGAATTCCTCTTTCTCGCACTACATCAGCGGTCCTAGCGGGAGCTCATGGTACGCGTTATCATCACTTAGATCGCCCGCTGTGGAAGGTAAAAAAGAAATGGAAGAACGCTGAGCCACTTGCTGCGTTATAGCGACCAG
The DNA here is from genome assembly GCA_030522465.1 of Rhipicephalus appendiculatus. Taxonomy (NCBI): domain Eukaryota; kingdom Metazoa; phylum Arthropoda; class Arachnida; order Ixodida; family Ixodidae; genus Rhipicephalus; species Rhipicephalus appendiculatus. Next base: position 140,554 of record JALIZH010018026.1, read on the forward strand.
CTGTAATACTATTAAATTAAATTGTGGTACGTACTCGATGTGAAACAACCAGGATGGGATTATGAGGCACGCTGTTATGGGAAGGCTCCGGATTCAATCCGACCTTCTGGGGATATTTAACGGGCATCCACCTCAATCTAAGTAGTCGGCTTTCTAGCATTTAATACCCATCAAAATTTGGTCGCAGAAATTGGGAATCAAACCAGCGCGCTCGAGCTTACCAGAGCGATACTCTAGCCGCGCAGGTATACCTCGGTGGATCATCACCTAGTTTATAATGGTCAAGAATTCTTGCTTCTCTTAGCATGCTGATCAGACGCTAAGAAAGGCGAAATTTCATCACTGATGGTCGATCAAAATATTTACGACGTGAAGGTTCACGAGAGCAGATATCAACCAATCGTGATTTCGGACATATACTGCATGGGGAAGGCAACCGGCCGATAGCCATGAAAGAACACTTACGGACGACAACCTTGGTTAATTCTGCAGGAAATAAATTCATAATGCTGCTTTGGTTGGCAAGTGCTCTTTTCTATTTACCGATAGTATTCGCTAATATGTTCAACATCACGACTGTCTATCGTCTTGTCTTATGACCAATTCCAGCCATTAATGCAATGGTGCTGCCCCGAATTGTTCGTAACTCCGTAAATACGGGTCTTATTAGCAGCGAAAGTGGCCGGCCAATAGCTAACAACCTTTACGAATTACAAGCTCTGTGAATTCCTTCCCAAGTAGCACATAAGCTTTAGAATAACTTCATACGAACGGCAACAATGAGTCTGGCTATACACTTGAATGTTACTCCATCTACGGTTCCGGCGTTTTTTGCGCAGAAAGAAGAATAATCAGCAGGTTTGATCACGGCCGCTATGCTCGCATTTTGAGGTAGGCGGAATGCTAGAGGCATGTGTAGTGTGCGATGTCAGTGCACGTTAAAGAACACCATATGGTCGAAATTTCCGGAGCCCTTCACTACGGCGTGCCTCAAAATCATACCGGGGTTTCGGCACGTGAAACCCCAGATAAAACTATATTCTTAGGAAACAGAATTACTCCTTGAAAACAAAGCAAAAAAGGTTAATCTTCGTTTACCCCTCCTTAATTTCATGCCTCAAATGCATTGTCAATAGAAGTTGTAGACTGTCAAAAATTGCGCAGGATTTTTCGAATATGACGGCTCCTTCTGCGGGGTGAAGACCATGCAGAGTATTCGTGAGCATTGTGTAAGGCGACAAAGGTGATTACTATTATGACACGTTTAGCTAGTCTCAGCTGAATGTTACCACGCTGGCATTTGAAATAAGGAAAACAGATACAGGAACTTCGATGTGTCGCCGCTTTTCTTACGTTGTTTATCGCTTCCTCTTATGCGTTTCCTCTATACTCTCGGTAACGTAACGCATTTCTTCTTAGAGAATTGTACTGTATACTATCCTCGCTTAATGTTTTCTATCAGAGTCACTCAAGAACTTAATTGTCCAATTAAACAGCGGCAGCTACCTCCAAAAACAACCAATGCAATCTTATCGCCCACATAGAAAGGTACGAGAATCTTCACATGGATAACCATTATCGATGCGATCAGCTTCGATGCGTTACATTAAGTCGTAAAATAACGCCTCGTCTCGTCAAATCGGGTACCCGCGGATATACTTTGTGCGCTAAGCGTCAATGCGATTATCTCGTAACCTACTCGCTCCGGTCTCAATTGCGCACCCGCCAGCTTTGCTACGGTGAGCCCGCGTTACTCAACTTGTGTAAGCGTTCAGCTGCTTCGTGCGGTACTTACGTAACCAAGTAATCCTGCCGCACCACGAATCGCAACGTGACGAGGGGGGGCGATAAGGAACGGGCAAAACGCGTCTCCGTAGGCATGCAAATAAGACCATCGCCCCCCGGCACCCCATATACGTGCCGACGCTACGCGCGTGTTACGCGAATCGACGTGTCCGTAAACACAGCTACACGCACTACTGCGAAGAGAACGAGACGTGCCCAAGGGAACGTAAGCGATCGCGGGAACGGCTCGGCCAGCGGACGCAGCAGCGGCGATCGCCGACTTCCAGGTCAGCAATCTTCGCAAGACCACCTCTGGCACGGTGTAAGCGGCGAAGCAGAAAGCGAACAAGCACAGGGGCACGCGAGAAAGGCTTGGAGGGCGAAGCAATTTCGTCGGCGCGGCCGCGCCGTCCTTGACTTTGTTTGGCGAGTGCGCCGAACACATAGCGGACAGACAGTCTGCGGGGGTCGGCCCGAGCTCGCGGCGCGGGAAACGGGAACACCGTTGCTCCGCCGTCAGCTGGGCGTCTCTCTTTGCATCTCTTTTTCGCGCGCGCTATCTCCTTGCTTGCACCGGGCCAGCCTCGTTGCTTCTTTTTCCTCGTTGCGACGGCGTACTACATGCAACGGTTTCCTTCCTCGTGCGTTACGACTTGTGCGGTGAAACCCACACCGAGCCGATCCTTGTTCTCGCTGGTTCGCCCGTGGACCCAGCGACTTCGTCGGCTGGCACGAGTCTGCTCGATTCACTAAATTCTGTAATCCCGCACTTTTTGTTGAGGAAGTCCTGTTGTGAAGCTTGCGGACCTCTAAATGATTTCACGTACGTGTGTCACACATCAGTTTAGCGAAGGAGGCTTTGCTTTTCTGTTAGGTGAAAATCAATGCGGCGTTTCAGTGCCGGGAACGCAGTTCAATGTTAACCGTGGGCAGGTGAGCAAAAAGGAATATTCCTTACCATCAAGGCAGGTCATCTGGTTCGCGCACTCGTAAGGCTGCCCACTAAGACTCACTCGAACTGAGAGCTACCCATGAGCCTGAGTGAGAACTCCGAGTAAAAATGAGTGCACAGTCCCATTGAAACTAATTGAGTCCCGGGGGATGTGAGCCTGAGTGAGTCCCAGCCGGCTCGAACCTGAGCCTGAGCAAATAGAGGTAAGTCAAATTGCGTATGAGTTTAAACTTTTTGAACTTACGCGAGTCCCGGAGAATCGGAGATAACACGAATGAGCAAGCGGGCTGTCGGAGGGGGGCTGAGAAGGCATGTGCTCTATCCGCATCTGAAACCACTATAGATAATCCATAACTGGCGTGGCTACACGATTAAAATACAGATCGGAGTGGTCGAGATCACCAAAAGGCGCTCCAAGGAGCTCCGATGACCGGAATCAGAGGCTGGCGAACAATATCTCGTGCTCTCGAAGCGTGGGGGGCGTATGCGCTACAAATGTAACTATAGCGTGCACATGGCATGGTGAGCGTCTGACAACTTCCGCACTGGCTAAACCACCAACTCCGCTGGTTAATTAAGCAAAATAAAAATTTGAGCCTTTCCGTTTCGAACAGGCAGCTTTTACAGTGACCGACGCTCCTGAGCTTGAAGCCGGTTTATCACCTGGTGCGTGCCTGGCTTGCTCCCAAGCACGCCACCGCGATCCATGGGGCTACGTGTTGCCGGCTGAAGACAGTGCAGCCAAAATTACCCGGCAATGAGACCGAAACGCGATATCCAGCCTTTTCGCATGCCCTCCACTATTATGGTTTTGTGGCGACCGAGCACAACGTCGGTCCTCCCTACGCACGTGTTAAGTTAACGCAGACAGTTCTCAATATAGCGTGTCATGCTCATCACGCGATGCACGCTAGGGGCAGATTGTCGGATTTCTCCGCCATGTCAATACTATTTAATTAGGATGCAGGTTGGCTACTGAGGCGTACAGCATGAACAACATTCAGATAAGGATGCGACGCTCCGGTATTTCGCAGTGCACAAATGAGGTTATATGGCAAAGTTTGCCCACCATATTCCACACGGGGCTGAGAAGGCTCCACAGCCAGATCGCCATCAAACGCTGGTCTAATTGCCCGAAATAGACCACAGTGCGACCGTAACGGCTTGCGGGCAAAAAGGTAAGACCAATCGAGTGCCCTCGTTTAACCGAGTAGAGGTTTACCGGGCACGCGAAGTCGCGAAAGCAAAACTGCTGCGCTCCACAAAACAAAAGCACTACAGCTCACATATCATACACACATACAGACAAAGTATCATGCCTTAAGGGCAAGTCATATGCATCGCAATTAAAAACAAGAAAGCGCCACGCAATCGGCTTGTGGCGGGACTGTGGGGCATCTCGAGCGGCGAGAAAGCGCTCAATGTTTCAGATTCCATGGAAGCACTGGTGTGGTCACGGGGATTGCATCTCGTCGTGGTTGGAAAATAATAAATTGTCGGTGGTCGACTGGCATTGGGGCCCGTGTAAAACCACAAATGAGGCCGCGCGGGATTACGTAGTCTGGGTCTTTTTCGAAGTCAGAAAAGCGCAAAAAAAAAAAAAAAGAGCAGGGCAAAGTTAATTTTTCAGACGGACTCATGCACATGGGCGGCTGAAGGGCGCAAGTATCTGTGCCTCGTGCACACTAAAGATGTCAAGAAAGCTGGAAACTATTTTGGGGCAATGGAAAGTGGAAGACAATTCGTAAAGACATGTAAATAAAGCGAGAGAAACGTGGGGACAGCAAATTGTATTGACATGGCGAGAGCAAAAGCGAAAAAAGAACATGCCGATTTACAACGACGGCAAGCAAGCAACCGGGAAAGAAAATTTGTACACTACAAAATAAAGGAAGGTGAGTGCCTTGCTATTCGAGGCCTTAGCTGGCTGCATGAGTGCGTGTACATACAACAAATATGCACAGCAGGGTAAGGCACACGTTTGCTGCATAACAAATTCGGAGACAAACTCATACAATAGAGACCCCGTTTTCAGGAGACGTATACACCTCAGTTAATTAGAACTGTTCGTACTTTCAGGTGGCAGTGCACCGGAACGCCCGAAAAATTAATAGGGGAAAGCGGCTGAGCAATGACAAAGAGCATTCATAAACGATAATTTCTTGTGAACTCGGCCCCCGATGCCAAACCTGCCGCTTTCGAAATATCGACGAGCTTGGATTTCTCTCGCTTCAGTTGCTTGACGCGCCACGCCGTTCGCCAAAAACTATGATCTAATGGGTGCGTGGCAGCGGCGCAATTACAGCGCATTCGTATATTCCAACTTCGGTATATGATGTAGCGTAACGCGCACGCACAACTTTCCGTGTCACGCTCGTATGGAGGGTGGAGTTTGGGTGCGCGAGGCGCAATGAAAGGGGCGAAGCGCGCGCGCGACGCGCCTGACCCACATTGGTGTGGGCGAAGGTGCTCTAGCGAGCGCAAGGGCGGATGGGAGACGGAAGGAAGCGCGGCTCTTCCTTTTGTTCCAGCTGACGGCGACGTCGTCGTTCGCTTACGGCTCTTTCTCCACTCACGCCCATCGCTGTCGCAAGCGTCTAAAACGCGCTTAAACGTCTAATATGTGAATTCGTATTATTGTTTATTACCTGGTCATTAATAAAAAAAAAAACGGAATGTGCTATCTTCCTTCTTGGTACTTTTTGTGCGGTCCTCCTTTTCGGTCAGGTTAAAAATCCTACCCAGTGGGGTGTGAGAAGCATCGTGCTCAGTTTACGTGGCAAATCAATATTCTCTCAAGCAAACACATACAGGCTTGAGAGAACAGGTGAGCGCAGGAAGACAGCATGAGCGTGTTATATGGAGAACAGGAACAACTTAAACTTAAATGAGGCAAAACGTCGCGATAGTTTTCCAAGAATGGGAGAATTATGTCTGAACTTCCATATCATTGAAATATGTGCTGCGTCTCAGCGAACGAAATTAACGGTTAAATTTAGAGGTACGTCGACATCGTACCAGTAACTTTTGTGATGATGATGGTGGTGCTTCACTGTCGCTGATACCAGCCCTGTTGGCGTAGCTGTCAGTATAAGACCATTTCTTAGTCTGAGCGCAGTTGTTCGTTAAAATGTCTCAATTATCATTTGTTCTAAAAAAAATTGTGGGGTCTTCTGTCCCGGAACCACGATATGATTATGAGGCATGCCGTAAGAGGGAGGGGGGGGGGGGTACTCTGGAATAATTTTGAACAGCTGGGGTTCTTTAACGTGCTTCTAGATCTAAGCACACTGGTGTCTTGCATTGTGCCCCCCATCAAAATACGACGCCGTAGCCAGAAATCCAACCCGCGATCTCGAGGTTAGCAGCGTAGCACCTTACCTGTTTAATCGCCACAGCATTTTTTTGCCAGTTATTTTCTACTTAGGATCTATTCAAAATAGGCTGAACCGGAGCGAGAAACGCTTTCCCTGGAGAAGCAATCACACATCAGATCGCCGATGGAGATCTATACGCATATTCACTATTAAAATAGGTTAGCGGACCAGTGTTAGGCTTTTAAGAAGCGCATCGTAATAAAACAGCGCAATAAACGATGCGAGACACACTGAAATGAATGACAAGAACAAGCGCTGCCTTTCAAGTGAGCTTTTAATGAGAAAAAAGACTCAGATAATGCAAAGACTACGGCCGTAAAGTGCATGCGCGAAAAATATATGCAGACCATTGTACGCAACACGTCCAAAACATATGGCACATCCTTCATGACACTCCCAGAAACAAAATTTCTTTATTGTGCAAAGTCATAGAAGCCCGACTGACACAGGCTTGCGGCAGTTTACGAATGTGTGCAGCCTCGACTAATTCACGTGCCATGGAACAGAATAGAGGTAGAGCCAAAAACAAAAGTAGAACCACGCCGCCGGTAACGCGAAGGTAACTGAGAACTAGCCGAGCCTTTCAGGGTATTATGGTGCTCCCTTAGCCTCACGTTGAGGCAATGCCCCGTCTGTGAATATCATTATGAATGCGCCATGGATGTGTTTCGGGAATGTTGCATGCAAAGGTCTGCAAAAGTCTGTTCGCGCATGCAATTTACAGAGGTGTACTTTGCATATATCCTGTGTTTTTTTTTCTGATTAAAAGCTCAGCTGAAAGTCAGTGCCTTCTACTTCTCATCGCTTTCTATGAGCCACTTCTCGTTTTTTGCGCTGTTTTTTTGTTGCTTGTAGTTCTTGTAGCAGTAGACGTGCTCGTCTATGTAACTCGGGAATACCATGGCCTTTCGTGCTCTTTCTATTGTGGGTATCATTAAAAAACTATCTTGTCACGGCATGTTGTATACAGAAGGCCTATTCCGCGAGACAAGCATTCCTGAATTGCATTTCTGCACACATATATACATGACCCACTGGTACGCGACCCATTGACTTATACGTTTCTTTTAAAACACAGCGCCAGTCTATTGTTCTGATTGGCATATTATTCCAGTGCACCTGAAGTGAGTGAAGTAATGCCGCTCTCAATATGTATATGCACTTGGTGGTCTCGCATAAAGAAGCTGCGATTGTGGCTATTTCGACCTTCAAATTAGTGCCTGACGTACCTTTTTGTCATCTCTATCAACTTTCTGAGTTCTCTCAATATAAGGGTTAAATAGATAAAATTGCACGGTCAAAATTCACCGACTTTTCGTCATATTGATAAGCACTTGGATCGACTTAGATCAGCTTCAAGCAATGTTTTTGCGTATTAAAAAAAAAAAACACGAAATTGGATCTACGTGAAATTTTTCCCTCAACAGCCGTAAATATACATCCAACGCTACGAATATGCGTCAGTCCTTCGATCATTTGTTCCTATGCATTGTTCCTGTCTTTCACACAAACAACGGCGGTCGATGTTGACTACGTACCGGTCTGTGTGCTTGACTGTGTTGACTGTTGTGTAACCTTTTTTTACCTCACTACGACAACGTTCGATGCCTACGTACCCCAAATGAGGACATTAAACGATAAATAAAAAAAAGTTACAGCTGGCATCTACACTAATAGCGAGTTTTAGTATAGTGGGAAACGCTTACGTTATCTTTAGCATGCGTCTCAACGCTAACGCTAAAACGGAACGCGCTGCGTGGCAAACGGTGGTCTTTTAGTACAGCGAGAGGCATTCCCGCTAACGCTAACGCAAGCATATATATACGGCGCCATCTAGACAAAAACACTAAATGCACTGTAGAATCTACAAGTGCACCACTAACTCGAGCTTCAGGATCCAAAGTCACCACTGCTGCGTCTCCGTGCCACGTTTGGCTCATTGTTGTGTCTGACGGCCCGAAACACATCACTTTCTTTCAACATACACCACAATGGAGTATTCTTCAAGACCCTGTAACCTGCCTCGCTTGACTTGTGGCCGTCTTTGCCTTATCTTGGTAACAGGTGAATGAATACAGCGTCGCCATCTCTTCGCGGCTACCAAAAACATGAGCGAACCTTGTCAGCACACCTTGTTAGGCCTTCTGCTCGGCAAATCGACTGCGTATATCAAAATCGCAGCTATTTTATTGGCACTATATGGCTGGCTAAGCCTCATTACTCAAATCTAAGTCAATTACGAGCATTATTTTGGAATTAATTAGTTTAATAATGCAGGCCGACGACTACAAAGATTCGATGTGGACGGCTCTCGCTTCAACAGGCACCGCCATCTTGCCCTACGTACGTAATCTCTTGCGTGCGTTAGCGTTGAACGCTGTATTCCAGAAATAGCGTACGTACGTAAGAGCTCGGGCTACGTTTACGTCCTGCGCATGCTCAGTGGGGAGCACGCAATGCTAACGCTAACGCTAAATCCTTGCGTTTGCTGTTTCCCGCTATACTAAAACTCCCTAATATCTCGGCCAAGGTAGCTGTGTTTTTTCTAGGCGACATTCTTGTTCTTCGTGTAACAATTCTTCTGTGAATTTTCTCATTGGCGCAGTCTGTACTCAACTGTTCGACGAACCTGAAGAAGCCCATCCTGTACTCGCTGCTCCATGCATGGCTGGGAACAGGTCTTCTCACCAGGTAAAGCCCCTCTCAAGTGAGGTCTTTCTTTTTTTGCTTTCTTACTCTGTCAAACGAATGGTAAATATTGGAGCGAGGCGAACGTGTTGTGATACACCCTCGCCAAACAGACCGCCAAATTTGATGCAAATGCACGCGGCACGAATCAGGAGCTTTTATGCGTCGCCACGCGGAGGCACAAGTCTAAGAAGGGAAACGCATTCGACAGGAACCTGTCACTATGCTTCCTTTCGTTTTGATACACGATCTTCTTTTTTATTTGTTATCGCGTCCAGCGAATTCGCGTAGTCTGCTTATAAGCATGTGCATCAGCCAGGCACGGCGCATGCTTCAGAAAAAAAAATAAAGCGTCCCTTTCGTGACAGTGTGCGCCGTGAAAGCCGCTTGCATGTCATGCATATAGTAACGCTTGAGGCTACGAGAGCGCTGTTGACGCATTGCATTGTAGGAAAGAACCAGGGGCGTAACCAGAAATTTTTCGGAGGTGGGGGGGTGGGAGGTCAACTAACCTTTATGTATATTCGTGCGTGTGTTTTTATACACGTGCAAAATAGAAATATTTCATGAGGGAGAGGTTGAAACCCCCCCCCCTCCTTTTTTTCCCCCTGGCTACGCCAGTGAAAAGCACTTCTCATCTTGAACCTTCAGGAATTAAAAGCGTGTATCCTAAAGAGTCCTGTGGACCGTCGAAAGCGGTGCTATCTTGATTCCTGCTCGGGTGTCGCAGATTATGCCACGAAGCATTCCACACTGGACTATGCAACCCCTCTAAATTATGCCATGTACTCATGAAATCAATAATAGAACGTCTCAAGCAGCGAAAAATTTATAATGTTATACATTACACGAACAAGGAGCATGCAAACTCATCGGCGCTCTTCGTACGGACGTTTCGTGCCTTCTCTGCATGCAGGGTCAACAATTATTGTTCCGTTGTGAGCAACGAAATCATCAGCGTCAGCCGAGCTATACACTATTAAAGGGGGCCCTGCGACGCTTTTTAGTCTGCGTTCTGCAGCGCTGGAATTCGTGTAGTGCCGAATACTTAGATGAACGCAAAAAGAATTATCGAAATCGGTACACGGTAACGTAAGTTATAAGCCGTCAAACTTCGATACCCCAGCAGACGACGAGAAAAAACGTCCCCTTTCGCAATTCACTCTCCCACTGACGTCAAAGGCCGCTTCCAATCACCGGCAGCCTCTTACAGAGACGTACCGGACGACTCGCCTCGTGGTGGCACGGCAGGACTGGACTCCCTCCTAGGAGGAAGTCTAGTCCGGCCGTGGTGGTGGCCGTTGTGCAGCGCTCCTAGCGTCGTCTTGCAATTGTTTTGAAATTTTCATATTTAGAAACAGAAATCCTTTATATCTGAGGAAGTATAGAGAGAGCTTTTTATCATTTTTAGCGCACAAAAGTGTGGTCTATTTGGGACCGTATGAATATTACGCGCGACTTGTCGCATCGAACCAATCAAAACGAACGGCCTATGTCGTCACTCCCACGTGGTCAAGCGTCACTTCCGATCACAAAAATAGCCACTGTATGTCGCTCCAGTCCGAAAACAGTGTGGTTTCTCCGCAGAAATAAAATTATAACAGCATTGCTTTTGGCGTTGCCACTTGCGCAACGATATCGGTGCATTCCACAGTTCGAGAAGAAGCGATGAAAACGACACGCTAAATTTGTGTCGCAGGGCCCCTTTAAGGAGACTCTCATGTGTGTACTTTGGCAGCTGCCAAGACGTTCGCTCATATTCGTGAATTCAAGAGCTTATATTCAAAGTACATGGAACCGGCAACCAACCTACAGCCTGTGTCATTACCTGCCCTCGCCGCAAGGCCCACGTTTCTCGGTATTGAGCCACCTTCCGGTGGATACCTGTACCTAGGCACTTTCATACTTCGTGAAGCAATGAAGCAAATTTAAAAAATAGATGTCAGGGTTTTCTGAGCCAGAAAAATGGGATGGTAAATCTAGAAATCAACAAACACTTATAAGGTACAATACGACATGTTGGGCGAGTTAGTTATAATCTCTCTCGCACAACGGGCACTGACCACTATACTCCAATAACTGTGGAGGAACATAGACATGGTGATGGACCTATAAAATAACGCTAGTATTGGCTCTGCCCGCCTATACCCCTGTAGTATCGTAGACACTGCAGAGGCAGTGAAATACGCTTAAGTTGAAATCCCTGCGTGCAGTGCGACGGGAGACGTTGTTTTTCATGCCACACATACGTGCTTTGTCGTGCTCCGATATATATATATATATAGATATAGCAATGGGTTGTAACACAACGGAGGCGTTGTCAACAAGGATAAAATATTTATTTAGTTCCCAACAGTTTCGGGAGGGGGACCTCCCTTCGTCAGGGGTTGAGTTAGTCTACTCAACCCCTGACGAAGGGAGGTCCCCCTCCCGAAACTGTTGGGAACTAAATAAATATTTTATCCTTGTTGACAACGCCTCCGTTGTGTTACAACCCATTGCTGAACCAAGACAACTGGCCCATCGAACTATTATTCTCATTGAGATATATATATATATATATATATATATATATATATATATATATATATATATATATATATATATATATATATATATATATCCTGCCGGTGGCAAGTTATCTTTTCGTCCACTTTCATTTCTTCACATTTACATTACAATTACTTCTAATAGCTTCCCCAATACTTTCCTTGGCATCTTTGTCTGTTAGTTCTCATTAATACTATGTTTAACAAAGCAAACGCGCCCTTAAGTTTACAATTCCTTCCTTCATTCATAACGAGGGTCTCGTTCTGGCAGACTTGATGCCTTCAGGTGGTATGCGAGGGATTACTAGTGAGCTGCCCTCTCATAATAAGATCACGTACTACGTGACGCCTACAGGCAAAAAAGAGTGTTCCACACTCGCCGTAATGGCAACAGGTGGCGCTGACTGACGCTCCCACGTTTAAGTACACATATATACCCCATAAAGTGGACGGGGAGATGACCGCCACCGTAGCTCAGTGGTAGAGCATCGGACGCGTTATTCGAAGGTCGCAGGTTCGGATCCTGCCGGTGGCAAGTTATCTTTTCGTCCACTTTCATTTCTTCACATTTACATTACAATTACTTCTAATAGCTTCCCCAATACTTTCCTTGGCATCTTTGTCTGTTAGTTCTCATTAATACTATGTTTAACAAAGCAAACGCGCCCTTAAGTTTACAATTCCTTCCTTCATTCATAACGAGGGTCTCGTTCTGGCAGACTTGATGCCTTCAGGTGGTATGCGAGGGATTACTAGTGAGCTGCCCTCTCATAATAAGATCACGTACTACGTGACGCCTACAGGCAAAAAAGAGTGTTCCACACTCGCCGTAATGGCAACAGGTGGCGCTGACTGACGCTCCCACGTTTAAGTACACATATATACCCCATAAAGTGGACGGGGAGATGACCGCCACCGTAGCTCAGTGGTAGAGCATCGGACGCGTTATTCGAAGGTCGCAGGTTCGGATCCTGCCGGTGGCAAGTTATGTTTTCGTCCACTTTCATTTCTTCACATTTACATTACAATTACTTCTAATAGCTTCCCCAATACTTTCCTTGGCATCTTTGTCTGTTAGTTCTCATTAATACTATGTTTAACAAAGCAAACGAGCCCTTAAGTTTACAATTCCTTCCTTTATATATATATATATATATATATATATATATATATATATATATATATATATTCTCTTGAAACCATATATATGGTTTCAAGAGAATATTCATGGCTAACTGGTTAAAATATATGAAAGAAAGTCCCAGTGAAAAACATAACAACATTTATTCTGAGCTTTCGGCCAGGGACCGGCCGAAAGCTCAGAATAAATGTTATGTTTTTCACTGTGACTTTCTTTCATATATATATTCGCTTTTTGTACCATCTACAATAACGTTACATGCCGACATTTCTTTTGTCAAATAATGAAGATTTATTATTCGCCGCACGAAGGCTGGAGCTTTACACCGGAAAAAAAATATTACATGCTTTAATTCTTGTTCAGTTAATAACTAATTGGATTGACTCATAGATAGATAGATAGATAGATAGATAGATAGATAGATAGATAGATAGATAGATAGATAGATAGATAGATAGATAGATAGATAGATAGATAGATAGATAGATAGATAGATAGAATAATTGATTCATTGATTGGTATCCACAGTAATAATACCAGGAGATAGCTGGTCTTAACACGCAGGTGAGTTTGTAAGCTATGTGCAAGCTATCTTTATTAACAAGACGGGCCAGATGCTGTAACTGTTCCGCTGACGGAGGAATTTCAATTGCTGCCGAAACGTAAGTCTGAGGAAGACGAGATGTCTTCACCTACGGACGAACTGGCATGCGGAGAAGCCCAAAGAAGGAAACGTAGTATCCCGCGTTGCTGTTCATTAAAGGGACCCTGCAACACTTTTTCAGCATGGTCAGAAAACACTGCTGATTGGTAGTCGAAGCTCCTGAGAACACACGAGCCAAACATTATAGCGCAGCACGTGGCTTGGAATTTACAATTAATTTCTCAGTCAGCTAGAAATCGCTCGTTTTTCTCTCAACAAATCGTGTCAGATACCCTAAATTACTGCGCCATATACCCAAAGCTCACGGCCGTTAGCTGAATTGAGCATCGTGAGCTTCATAGTTACCGTGGCCACCGCTGGATGCCGCCACGTGCCCGCGCGCGCGCACTCTGCACCAGTTTTTAAAGTAATCATCGACTGGCTTCATTAAAGAAGTTTATTGTCTCACGAATCGACTGCCGCAAAAATGTTTAGAGTCCGTCAAGTATACGGGCGGAGTTAGAGGGATTTGTCGCACGCTTTAGGCGCTTTCTCTAATCTCCTTTGTACCAGCGAGCGTGCTCAAAGCTACACAGGAGAGGAACAAGGGTGCAAGAAGATACGCCCGTTCGTCAGGGCACATCGTGAGCTTGAGCACTCTTTTCTCTTTTTCCTTCGAACGCCCGGCTTACGTTCACTGTGATCGCGAGTGTACGTGCGGTCTCACATGGCGGCATTCCGCGGCTGCCGCGGCAACTATGCAGCTCACGATGCTCACGTCAGCTCATGGCCGTGAACATTGGGTTTATGGCGAGGTCATTTGGGTTTCTGGCATCATTTGTTGAGAGAAGAGGGAGCGATTTAATAATAATAATATCTGGGGTTTTACGTCCCAAAACCAAGATATAATTATGAGAGACGGTACAGTGGAGGGCTCCGGAAATTTCGACCATCTGGAGTTCTTTAACGTGCATTGACGTCGCACAGTACACGGGCCTCTAACATTTCGCCTCCATCGAAATGCGACCGCCGAGGCCGGGATTGAACCCGCGACGTACGTTTCAGCAGCCGAGCATTATAACCGATTGCTCCGCCGCGCAAGATAGGGAGTGATTGCTATGTGACTTCGAGAATTACTTGTAAATTGCAGGCCGTGTGCTGCGCTGTAATGTTTCGCTCACGTGTTCACAGGGGCCTCAACTACCAATAGGCAACGTTTTCTAACCATGCTGAAAAAAGTGTTGCAGGCCCCTTTAACTGATGTTATTGTGACTGAATTGGCCACATAAGGGTACACCAATCAACAAAAGAAAAGTGCAGGAAATAATGGACGTCAAGAAACAAAAGCCAAAGAACAAAGAAGCAAGAGAGAAAAACCGAAAAACGATGGATAGGATAGAGAAGAAAGAAAAAGAGTTGGAAACATGCTAAATTAGCAATTAGTTCTGTTCTGTTTTGTTCGCGCTGGTAGTTCAGAAATGTTCGTGAAGTCCGGTCGACTTCAAGAAGCACAATGGGGCTTTAGTTGCTATGGTTGCCTAGTGCATGCACGAAACCGTAGACCAAGGTCCCAGGATCCTGTTTTCCGAAAGTGGTCTAGCATCAAGGCGATGAACTTTGGCTTCTAGAACACTTCGTTGAGTTTGGTAGGATTGGCAGTGGAACAGAATGTGCTAAATCGTCTCCTCACTCTCTGGATCGTACGTTCCGTGGCAACTTCAATCACTTGCTCTCTACATTACACTTTTACAGTGAAATACAAGGGGTTTGTCCTATTCACGCTTGTATCATATCGACCTTAATTTGCTACTTCCCTTGCCATCCGAACTCTCCCATCGCGATGCAACTTTGCTGTGTCGCATGTGGTTGGGTGGGCACTTACGAATGCATACTGTTGTTTCATTAGAATGGCCAGCAGTGCGGCACGCAACTTATACAAAGAAGCGAAGTCTTAATTTTTCAGTGCAGGCAATTGGCCTTCCCGAGATACAACGGAAGATTGATTGGCTTGTGGGGTTTAACGTCCCAAAGCGACTCAGGCTGTAGGAGACACCGTAGTTGGGGACATCAGACAACTTCGACCACCTAGAGTTCTTTAAGGTGCACTGACATCGCACATTACACGGCCCTCTTTTGTTTCGCCACCATCAAAATGTGACAGCCGCGGCCGTGATCGCACCCACGTCTTTTAGGTCAGCAGCCGAGCACTGTAACCACTGGACCACCGCGATGACCTACAGGAAAAGAGAGAACAGCTATACGCTAATAGTCTAATCGCAGCACCAAAAGAACCCCACCGGCCAAGAGCCCTTAAAGAATGCAGTTTATATTTCTATAATTAGAGTGAATGATGTCTGTTGGTAAAATCACGCATAGCTTTCTGGTAAAGATCACACGTAGCTTTCTGTAGATGTTTGGTAAGATCACATGTACACAAAAAGCCTTCGACAGATTTACCGAAGGACGGATATGCCTTTGAAACTTGGGCTGCGATGTGAACTTGGTGGGTACGTTATCGTAGGATACCAGAATGTTACAAACGAGACCAGAACACATGAACAACAGATATACACACATACACGTTATTGGGAATAGCCGCCGCTGCATGCATGTTCGTGGGTTCTTGGCATGTTTTCGTATTGTTCGCGCATCCCTGGTAATCCTCAGTTAGCACATACGCCTACTAACCGACATGCATATAACGACAGAACGTTGAGCTAGCTGGTGAAGATTCACGATAACCATGATAAATATGAACATGAAGGTAGCGTGGTGTATTGGGCTACCTGGTATAGTTTCATATTGAAACATAGCGCGAACAAAACAGAACAAAGAGAAGAAGACACAGGACAGCGCGCTTCCTGCGTCTTTTTCTCTTCGTCCTGTTTTTTTTTTTATTTTGCTACACGTATCAGTATGAACATAATAGAACGACATATGCAGGTATCCGGACTTTTTTATCAACAGCGCAAATTCATGCAGCACACTTACAGCATGAATGGACGCTATTTTTTGTTATTTATTTTCTCTAACCTAGCAGAATATACGCGTTCACTCTTCACAGTGCCCTTTTGAAGTCGCCACAAACCCATGTTTCAAATGTAGAAAAAACACTTTCCTCTGTTGTGGGTGAATGTACTGTTCAACTGTTGCTGCTTTCTGTGCTGCTCCTGACATGTGATACTAACGGCACAGGAGACTTATTGTTGCCATTTGCCTGAGCACCATGGCAATTATGTATTCTAATATAGGAGATTTGAAAGCCAAAGGTTCCCTTTTTTTAATACTGGCCAATGGCGCCTCAAAATATAAATTATGCTTGTACCTGACCAGATGATGCATGGTCAAACTTAATTTGATCTTGTTACATAAACACTATTATTGAGAAACTGTCACAGAAAATACGCCGCAGCTGTCACCTATCTTGCATGTACATTAGATGTTCTCGCGTTTATTCGAGTGTTTGCATTTCTGCGTGTTTGTGTGCACGTGCGTACATGCGCGCATGTTTGTGTGTGCGTGCGTCTGTGCGTGCGCACTTGTACGTAAGCTGCGCATGCACGCACACACAACAAGGAGTCATTTTTCTCACCAACCACGCGCTCGACCTAGGCCCTGCGGTGAAGGCGATCGCAGGAGATGCATAAATGCTTATCGCAACCTCTGTTCTTTTGTTTTCAGACGTGTCGTAAGGGTCAAGGTGGCGCTTTGTTGCGTGACCCATTACGTGACAGTGGGAACGGGCAGTAATTACCCGCAAATGGTACAAACGGCAGGCTCCCCGGGGGTCAAGGCAATTGAAGTAAGAAGCAATATAATAAAGCGATAATAGAAACGAAAAAAATGGCAGTTGTTACGTTGCTGTAACACAAGAAGGCGAAAGCTTGGCTGCGCTCATGTACGACAAATGAGCCGCAACGATCAAGTACACATGCTCTGCACTAAATCGGCCCTTTGAACGCCTCAAGCGAGCCCACTGTATGTTTTTTTAAAGGTGTGCAGATGACGGCTAATGATGATGATGAATTACTGCTGGGCTCTGTGTAATGGGTGAGAAGCTTTACGCCGCTCACTCGTTACGCAATTCACACGGTGTGACGCCTGGTGCGATTTTACGCGTCTGCCACGCAAAATTGAAGCACACTGTAAATTCCAAAGTGTTCGGCGAAAGCCTGTGCCCATTCAGACGGGGTCGGTCAGAATGGAACGCGATGCGCGCGTCTCTCTTCTTTCATGAGTGGGCGGATTGTGGCCTGGCTACAGGGGAGACGCGTGCGCATGGGAGCCATCCGACTAAAGGCCTGACCACACATACCCGTTGCAGCGTGTCAGCGCGCGTCTTTTTGACGCGGCGCCGCGCCCTCTCCCTTTGGAGAGAGGGCGCGCAGCTTCGCGTAGCCACGTGCCCTCTCTCTCCATAGGGAGAGGGCGCGGCGCCGCGTCAAAAAGCCACGCGCTGACGCGCTGCAACGGGTACGTGTGGTCAGGCCTTAACTCGACTGCTGCAATGAGATGTCTGACGAAGGAGCGTTGCAGCGCGACGCCGCCGCTGTGCCATCACGTGATTGCTGAGGGAGTGTAAGGGGGAGAGGCCACAGCTGTGGCGGCGCAACTGTTGCTATGCGCCGCTGTGCCATCACGTGATTGCTGAGAGAGTGCGAGGGGGGAGAGGCCACAGCTGGCACCGTTCCAGGGCACGGACGGATGGACGGACGCCGCGAGTATAAGCCATTAAAGGCTTTCGCCTTAAATATTGCATCTGTTAACGTCGCTTCTCACCCGACATAATACCTGTATAGCGGGGGTCTCAAACACGCGGCCCGCCGAGCTCTTGCGTGCGGCCCGCGGCTGGCACACGAGTCTTCGTCCCACATTTAGTTTATTACTTTGTGACTGTTCATGAGATTGCTAAATGGTGCTCGCATTACTTCTCGCCTATCGTGATTAATAATGCTATGTGCGGGTAAGCCTCACAGACGCGACTTCGTGAGGCACACATGCGGTCACCTTGTGTTGAAACATAACTGCGGAACAAAAACTTTATACTTCAGGATCTGTGTGCAGATTTTAAAGACGATAGTCTTTCTTGGGATACTTCAAAGCAGAAATTTTGGTCTATCTGTCTGTGTGTCTGTCTGTCCCTCGATTCAGCTAATTCGGTCACCCGGTCAAAGTTTGACCCCTTACTGAACGCCCAGCCATCTTGCACAAGCGGCTGCGTTCATACTTGTGAACATTGTCGATCAAAAAGCAAATGTTACGCATATCTGAGGCGCAACATCAATACGTAAGTATTGCATGGTGTGTTTCTTTAATAGAAAATCCATATATACATAATTATAAGAACCCTAGTGTTTCTTAGGCTGCACTGAAATTGCGACGCTATTCACGAAAAAGCCTTGCAGTGGCCCTGGGTTTTGCACAAGCTCACGTTTCGCGATGCTACTGCCAGATGGCGTCCATATGTCACGCAGCGCCTCCTCTATTTTATCAATGCCAGCCAGATGCGGCCGATTCAACATAGAGGAGGCGCTGTCTGAGGCAAGGCAAAACATAGTAGTACGGCCGGCAGAAGATTATCGTCTTTCGACGACATTTGCAGCGAAGCACGCAGATACGCGGCCAATTTTTTAGTCATTGTGTAGATCGGTATTGATATGGTTCTCGAAACCTGACGCCAAATGCCCTTTAGAAATGACCCATATATCAAGTGTGGGAAAGGGCTGCTTTAAAATGGCAACGGTAGCTGACATTTTGTTCAAACTCCCTACGTCTGGAGGCTCTCCTGGTCGTCTCCGTAGATTGGTGTGCACCAAAATTGACATTGGAGGACGTGAGTATATGATAACACTATTCGCAGGTCATGACATGAATAACGCAAATTACCTGCCGCGTACGTCATGAAATGCTTTCCACCAGTCACGTATGGCTCATACCAGGGGCGTAGCCAGAATATTTTTTCGGGGGGGGGGGGGGGGGGGGCATCTCTTTGATTTCGGGGGGGGGGGGGGCACCCCCTTGAAGTGGTCATTTTTTGCTCTGTATGCCATGACAAAAAAATTTCGGGGGGGGGAGGGGGGGGGGGACGGGCCCGGTGTGCCACCTCCTGGCCATCCCCTGGCTACGCCACTGGTCTATGGGCCACTCAGAGGTCAATTTACTTCTATGACGTGACGACTTCTGCTGCGCGAATTTCAAGGTGGCGTCGCCACCCGCATTTTCTTTTAGCGCCTTTTCGCGCTTACCAAGAGTCTTGTCACGGCGAGCGTGGTTATTTTGGAATTGTAAAAGAGTAATTTACTGATAATAAAAAAAATTAATCTGCTCTTTAGTGTCCCTTTAGGTTTGTTCCAAAGACGTTGCGCATACATCTATGTTTCACATTTTATTTCGAAAAAAAATGCTTCTTTTATGTGGGGCAAGCTATATGGAGTTCTATGTTGGATAAGTACTGAACTTCTTTTGCTTCTTGCATATGGGGACTGCTTGATTTATCTGAAACGGGCGAGCTAAAAGTAAATAGACCATACGATTACATAGTTCACATCTGGCTATTCTGGGCTTTATCCGCATTCTTTATTATTTTATATGCCAAATGTTATTATGTGATCACAGTTTTAAAATAATATATTAAATTTATAACTTATCATCGCAAGAGCTCTAAAGCTGGGAAACGTTCTTGAAGATTCCAGCCCTCCACTAAAACGAAAGAACTGCACGGAGTCTCGTTACAAAGAATCCCTATAAAGACATTTGTTTTCCATGGCTCCGTCACTGCTCCCAGTGGTCATGTCACACGAGATGGACATGCGCAGCCTGCTTTGTGCGCCCACATTGTTGGCGTCTGAGTTTTCGTCTTGTTCTGCTATATCAGAGGTCTCAAACTCGCATCAGCTAATGGCCTGCATTCACGAAAATTTACTTTCGCAAGGGCCAGGACAGCAGGAGGGGTAGGGGTCATATAGGTTGTACCAAATGTCACCTAATTTTGCCACTTGAAACAGCTTTCTCATATCTGATATATCGGTCATTTCTGAAGGGTATTTGGGGGGCGAGATTCCAACAACATATCTATACCTATCTCCAAAATGACTAAAATCTGGACGCCGATTTTTGAAATATAGACTTTTCTTTCACGGTTATGTATCAACGCATGGTGGACGCATGGGGTGCCTCACAAGAAAATGCTTTAGACCTGTCATGCCTATGTAGCTTAAGGACGCACTTCTAAAGAAAATAAAAAAAAAATGGGACGAAGGCAGTCGTGCGCGGGTCGCGGGCCGCTTGTTTGAGACCCCTGCGCTATATACTATAGTGCGAGTGATACGTGATACAGCCGCAGCAGCGTTGGAATGTGCAGGAATAACATAGGGCCATTAAAGCGTAGGGCAAACTATATTCGCTTACGAAATGTCTAGCTTGAAAAAAGAGAATTACGAATTCTGTGCCATGTACTGTCCCTTTACCTGGAACCATATGCATCCAATGAGTAAGCGTCGAAAGGCATATTCACGCCTTTATTACCAAGCTGGAACAAACCGCGAAAAGAGATCGAGATCTCTTCGTCCACATCCTGCCAGTCGTATGCCCGCGTAGTCCAATGACCACCTTCTATCAGTACAACATCGTTAGGAAGGCGTACATCATTATAATATGAAAGAGAGAGAGAGAGCGAGATGCAAAACATGCATAACATACACTGCTGCAAACTGCAAGGAGAAGCCCTCAAGGAGGAGTTTTATAGATGGCATTGAAGAGTGGCACGACGTTCGGGAACGAGAGAAATGAAGGGATGAGCTGGACAGCTATGTTCATTGTGCAGAAGTTCGCAGACACATCCTAAATTTGCTCCAGTAGTGGAAGTTAAAAACAACGACTGGCGACGTCTTCACAATTTGCAAGGCAGAAGTACGCCCCTGCGGCTAGCGCAAGCAGTGAGAGAAACTTTAGCGCGGCAGGATATGTGATGCAACAGCGCATGGCATGCTTAAAGCCGGTATATTTTGATAATTTGATTTTTTGCAAAATGATATGTGAAGAAACAAGCTGTAAAATATGCCACAAAAAACTGCTAGAGTGTATATACTAGCAGCGGTGTGATAGATGAAAACAATGCTATGACAAATATTTTTTTCTTCCTTTCGGCTACTTATACGTATTTCTAAAAGTACACGTGGTGCGCGCAGTTCATTATAATTTTTCTGTAGGTTAGTGTAGTTACAACAACGCAATGAATTTGGCTTTCTTTCTCTATTTCTCTTGCTGTGGCAAGGTGCTACTATGCTGAAGACAGGCACTACATATCAAGAAGGGTGCACGTTGGGCTGTGTCGTTAGAGCATGCTTTAAATTTTAATACACCGCACTGTAAACAAAGGGAAGAGAGCGTCCTGTTCCTTGGATGTATGGATGGTGGAACTTTATTTATAGTCCTGAGAGACGCGACTAGCGCGCAGTGGGTTTCTCCCACGTTGGGATGGGCAGGCTAAGCCTGACCGCCGCACCGTGGTCTTTCTGGACGGTCCCAAAGCTGATGCCCCTTGTTGGGGCTTCTGATGGCGGAGCACCACTTGGCCGGGTTGGCTTGTTGACTGCCCAGTAACGAGGGGCATCGCCAGAGCATATGCTCTAAGTTATCTACGTCCCCACAACGGGGACACGAGTTGCTAGTGTAAGTATCCTTGTGTCCTCTGTTTTTATAGCGCTCTGTATTGAAACTGAACACATGCTGCAAATCACTTTCCTCGCTACAATATCTGCTGCGAAACGCTCTTGATGATCCCCATAGTTGATGTTTCGGCACCCAGAACGGGAGCCTTGTTCACAATTGGGAACAAGGATCCCATTCTGGGTCCCGCAACGTCAGCGCATTTTTATTCTCTTGTGGTCGCTGTCCTCGTCTTTTTAATAAATCATTCTTCCCGACCAGACGGGTGTCCGTCGAAGCCTTGATTACATCGCCATAGCATTTGCAGAAAAAGTAGGTATAGTGTACCACTGCCAAGAAAACATTCATTGAATCCAGTATATCAGCTCAGCTTTTTCCACCGTGAGCCCCTTTTTACAAGAAATTGCCTTAGGTTAAAGTAAAATTGTTAGCGAAGCATGCGCCTACAAAGCGTAGGTCTTTGCCACTTAAAACACCTTGTTGTCGTTCATAATGAAGTGAAATGATAATGAAGTGAAACATAATGAAGCTCAGGCCCCTGCCGGGACCGATCTGCGGTCGGGCCGGGCCCGGGTCTCGCTTTGAGTCACCGGGCCGGGCTCGGGCGGGTAAGTTCAAACAAGTTCCGGGCCCGGGCCGAAAATCCCGGCCCGTGCAGTGCTCTAATCCAGGCTTTTTAACACGAAAGTGTTTAATGCCGGGGTCCACCACGGCTCCACTGATGTATTTCCGTCACGGATATGACGTTGTAAAATATAAACTAACATATTGCAAAGAAAAAACTAGAAGAAAACGTTCTGTCGCCGGGCGTCGAACCTACGACCTCTAGCTCCGTAGCGCGCGGCGCGAAGCCACTAAGCCACAGAGCGTACGTTCTCCAGCTTACCAACGGCGAGCTATTTATAAACACCATATACCGTTGGCGGTCCTCAGAGCTAGGCAACTTCAGCGCATTTTCGTCATTACTAGCAAGATGGCGCGAAAGTGGCGCGGAGGGCGCGCTCTAAAGGTCGTCGCCCCTCTCGTTGCTTACTCGTTGCGAAGCGCGCGCGCCTCCACAGGGCGTGGTCGCTCGCTTAGTGGCACTGCGACTCCTGACAGGCAGCGCCATCTCCAGCAGAAAAACAGAAACTGAGAATATACGTAGCGCGTCTTGCCTTCTCTCCGCCGCGCGGCAGCTAGCTTCCGTGCACGTGCAGAGCTCTCGCGCTGCCCTTACAGCGCCTCGCAATGTACCGCTTGAAAAAGACCTCCCAGCTGGACAGGCACTTCAAAAAGCGAACGTAATCAAAGGAGAAAAGTTCGTTAATCACGTTTACGATGTGGAGCAGACGATAGACGACAACGACTCCCGACTTAACGCGAAATGCATTTCCGAAGTCCGCGATATTGCCGTGTACGACGGTATACGTCGAGGTAAGCTTCATTCTGTTATATGATCTGCAAAATGAAGCTACGCACTTGACAGATGTTCCACGTTGTCGACTATGAAAAACATATGATTGTTGTTTTGATGTGCATGCTGGCAGTAGCAGACGCGTACTGTCGTGAACTAACTTTCGCGGCCGGCAAAAACAACGAAGGAAAGAAAGATTACACGGTAATGGCAATAAAAAGCCTGAGAAGGTTAAAGTCATGTCCTCCGTACCGTTGGAGCATCACCCGCTGATTTAGCAGCGAAGCAGCTAGCTAATCTTTTACCGCTGCGAAGCAAGTTGAACTGCTCGCCTAGTTTTTTTTCTTTTTTTTTTCTCCCGGTTCTCGCGTCGTGCTTGCACTCCCTTTTTTGTGAGAATATCGACTTTACAGGTGTATAAGACCTGCTGCGCGAATGAAGCTTAGCGTGAGTGGTGCATTTGAGGCGCGATGTGGTATCGGGCGCGCGACGAGCTCGAGCAATAAGCGCACAAGTAAACGCACCCGCGAAACACTGTACGGAGCGTAACACAAGCGGCGCGCGTGAAAGAAAACCGCACAATCTCCGAAGGTGGCAATTGCAATTCATGTATTAAGTGCCAGTTAGATTCAGCGGCTTAAGTATATACCACCCTAATAAAGCGACAAAAACCGAACAAACCAGCAAAACGATGTCAAAGTTTGCCGAAAATGCACAGACATTCGTTCCGGCGCGATGATGCAGCCTTCCCGACGCGTGAATTGCAGGCGGCGTACCTTTAACAATGTGCGGAGTTCAGTAATCGGTACTGGCGAACCTTCGCCAGTACCGATTCTGAATTGCGGAGTGGCTTCGCTGGACACGACAATAAAAAGTGAGAATCCACTACAGAGTGACTAGTGGAAGAAGTAATTATATGTGTATTCCGAATTATTTCTCAAGTTACTGCATATTAAGTTGAAACCAGTGGCTCACATTAAGAATACAACAAAGAAATAACATGTAAAACGGAATGTTTTAATATAATCACCGTACAAAGCACTAACTTCGTGTCCAAGTCATTAAATAAAAACAACACGAATACAATGCATGACACTCATAGCAGCTCTCTGAAGGCAATTTGGGCGACTAGCAGCTAATTTGATCATAACGTTTATCCGCCAAGAATGAGGTTAAAAGAAATAGCATATAAAATGTTTGCGGTTTGTTGTGCGTGTTGTCCACGGTAAAAGACTAAAAAAAAAAAGGTGTAACCAGAGATTGCAGGAAAAAGCAATGAAAAGTTTGTGAAAGGATCACATCACAGTGTGTGTTTCTCCGTGGATTTCAAAAATCCAATGAAAGTGACACGAACTGCACAATGGATGGTATGATGAAGCTATTTTGCAGCTGCATAGACAAAGGGGCTGAAATGTACACATTGTTAGTCTGGGACTCATGATCCTGCATGATCGACGCAATCGGCCTGCGCCGACTTACGAATCAGAAGAAAGGAGACGTGTACGGCATCGTACGGTCGTGGTCTGAAAAGAAGCGACGGAAGCTACGGGCGTACATCGTACAAGGCGCTTAACATATTGCTTAGCGAAGGCGAACGACACCTGGGACCGCTGGACTTGTGATGTGCGTAGTTTCTTGATTTAAGCCAGATGGTTCGGGGGCAGGCTTCAGTGCCAAACTGAGAACGCCACTGCTTTCTGTTAAATTCTTCTGTGACTGTTGAAAACAGGGGGTTCAGGTGCAACATCGGAATGTGTGTGCAAGAGCATGGAGCAAGCTGTTTTCTTGATATCATTTTAGTTTTATTGCGATAGCAATTATATGGACACTCTCGGCTGATTTTAGCCGTCGCCGTCTGTCGACGCCGTCATGTCCCGGATATGTATATGTATGTATAAAAAAGGCACAAAGAAAAATATAAATTAGTTGAAAAAAATTCCAAACCACCTGACCGGGGATTCGAACCAGTGACCCCTCCCTCCGCAGCCTGCTGCGCTAGCCAACACAGCCACACGCCATGCTCGTGCCAGCGATATAACGGCGAGATATTCATATGCACCATTTACCGCTCGCGGTAGGCAGACCGCGGAACAGCTTGAGCGTGTTTTCTATCACGCAACGCTTTTACAGTTTCTTTCAAATTGAAAACTGCCCTTGAGATGCGCACGAAAAAGTGGCTCCCTTAATTCTGTACCACTCATGATGTAGAAGGAAAAAAAAAAACACCGGGTACACTTGGCGTCAGACGCCACAGCGTGGCAGGAGGCGCAGAAGGGGTCATTCCACGTGCCGCAGTTTAAAAGAAAAAGAAGTATCAAACAGCGTCGAAAAGTCGTATGAATCATATAATAAGTCCTTGGCCACTCACCCCTGAGTGGGTATGAGCCATGTCAGAAGCAACAACAACAACAGCGTCGGCTTCTGCATTGTGGACACTCGCAGCACGTTGCTCAAATACAAACACGTAACTGCGACAGTTGTTAGTTCACGCTTGTCCTGTGTATACATATGCGTCCTTTTCGAGCGTCCTTCTTTGTGCTGCGGCGGAGCGTTGCAAGTATCGAGCTGCTTGTCGTTCTTCGTGTGACAAACTAATTTCTTGCTATCGCATTCATTGCTTCTCCCTAGTGGCGAAACTGACTTTTTTTATTGTTGCTTTTAAATTGTACTCATGCATAGCCGCAGAGAAAGCTTTATTCTTACAAGCTTTTAAAAATATATGTACGCCTCAACAGCCAGGGTGTTCTGGAAGACGTGCAGCGAGACCACGCCATTCCTCGAGTCCCAGATCTGCAGGATCTTTCGGGTCTTCTCAACCTCCTTCTGTGATGACTTGTCCATGACCTTCCGGACAAGCAGGGCCTCGTAGAGGTGGCTGAACGGCCTGGACCGCTTGCCCTTGCCGACGTAGAAGACAGCCTTGAGGAAGTCGGCCATGCGCTCTGCCAGGGTCAGGCCGTGCGCCCTCAGGGGCATGTTCCGGGTGACCCTGGTGTCCAGGAGGAGGTATGTGAAGGAGCCCTTCGCGTTGCCCTCCCTCCAGTAGCCGTTGTGTCGGGGAGCGTTGAAGTCGCTCATCATGGCGACCTCCAGATCCGCGTGGGCGTCCAAGTTGGCCGCGTTCAGCACCAGCGTGTGGATGTCCGGGGACGCGAGGTCGCGGGACTTATGGAGCGTTACGAGGCCCGAGGTCAGTCTGGCGAGGCGATTCAAGTACGCCGCTCGAGTACCGTCCGTCACGGGTCCCGGCTCGTCGCCTAGACTTGTGAGCTTGGCGAAGAGCTGTTCGTTTGTGAGGCACGCCAGTTCTGGATGCACGACTACGGTGTCGTTCTCGGGCCCGCTGCTGCTCACTCCCGAGGTGCCGCTCGAGTCTGCCTCCGAGGACGAGTGGTAGTGCTCCTCGAGAACGAACCCGGTGTCTGGGTCCTTGTGGACCACCTCGCAGAAGTTGCACGTTCGTGCTATACCGGCCCTGTTGCCGTTGGAAGCGGACCCGAAAGACGCGTCGGGCGAGGCGAGTCGGACTCGGGCGCGGGGTCCCAACCGGTAGTGGGCGAGCGCGTGCCGGTGGACGTTGCGTTTCAAGTCGAGAACCGGTCCAACGTCGTGACCGCAGCAGGCGGCGAGCTGCTCTCGAAGTTCCTCGTCGCTCAGTCGCAACAGCTCCAGCGACAAGTTCGACGACGCCCACGAGGAGTCGTCGGTCGGGTTGGCGACTTCATCGTCGTCGTAGCTGTCGCCGTCGAACGAAGACGACTCGGACGTCGCCGGCAACGCAGACTTGTCCGTGTGGGCGGCGTTACGACTGTCAGCTGCGGTTACTCGCTGCCGCTTCTTAAGCCGGGCCCTCTCGTCGTCGACGTAGACGGGCGATAGGTAAGGGTGCGGGAACACGTAGGCAGTGTTCAGAAGGGACTCTGTTTCAGTGCTTACGTCCGACGGGGTGACGCCCGAAACAACGGAAGCGTCGTTCAAGTCTTCTGCGGGATGCGGCGACGCCCCGTTCAATCGAGAAGCCGCTGCCTCGGGGTCGCCACCGTCGACGGGTAGTCCGAGCAGCCCCCCTCACTCTCCTGAGACAGTTCCAGTGTTCGTTCGAGACGAGGATGTCAAACACGTCGTTTCCCGCGGGGTCGCGACGCCGAGGATCACTGCCCCGCCCGAGGAGTCGTCGTAGCGCTTCTTCGTTGCCCGACGCAGCGGCGATGTGCGGGGGCAGTTACACCACCAGCACACGCCGCGTTCGGGTCTGCCCCGCTGTCGAGAAGTTTGTCGAGGAACTCGGCCGAGAAGTCGTCCACGCTGACGACGAGGTGCAACAGGGCCATGCCATCGTCTGAGTCGGGCAGCACGAAGTCCGCGAGCGACCCGTGCCGCACCAGCTTGTCGAACAGCACTGAATCTTTCCGTTGCAGCGTTTTGAACACGATGTCGCTGCGCAGCAAGACGCAGCCTCCGCCGCCACCTCCCGGCCTCGGCGGACTCATGGCTGCTCGACGCTAAATGCCGACGATGGACAGCGTGGAACTCGCCAACATCGCGAGCTGTTCTTCTTCTTCTTCTTCTTCTTCATCTCCTCATATCATGGCTCACACCCAATGCAGGGGATTGGCCGAGTAGTAGGTGAATTTTTTCCCCAGTACTTTCTGTAATGTATTACTCGTAGAAGCTATAGTTAACTAATTTAATGAATTGTTCTCGCTCGTTTAGGTCTTCTTCTACAGGCGTTTTTTTTTTTTTTTTTTTTTGCAATACGAAATCACGTGACTGGTCTACATTGGTTGTTAGCCGTATGAGGTCGCGCAGGTCGGTGCCTAGTTTGCTTTCGGTTTTCTTTCTCTGTTTTAGGCGTTTGGGGCAACTTGATACACGCGCGCCCGCTCAGGAGCTCATTTAGGGCGGTGACAAAACCAAATGTACTGTCCCTTTCTAGCAAAAAATTTTACAGACCGCCATTTTGCGTCGCAGCACGCCTAAACAGCAGGAGCGGCGCCAGGATTTTTTTACTGGGGAGGCACCCACGACAAGTGAGTGCCTTCAGGGGGGGCAGGGAGGCTGGGAACATATGCGTTGTGTTTTGACTATGCTTGCTCTAGGGGTGGGGGGGGCAAAGGGGGGGCAGACGGAAAGGGGGGGGGGGGGGCTCCAGCACCCCCATACCTCCCGCTGACGCCGCCCCTACAGCTCTTCACATTGGTGAATCTTTACACGCTGAGTTTTGTTGAAGATGAGGTGCGAATAACAAAATGTTTTTAGGCGCTAAGCACCCTATGCGCTCGGGCTGTCGGCGTCTCCTGTCGTCGTAGCCCGTCAGGTGTCTCCTGTCGTGGCCCGTCACTAGGGTGCCTTGATGTGCGCGTTTGGGTGAGGCATGGGTAGAGTGTTCTAGCATGGGTGAGGATACCTGCGGCGTCTACTGCTGTGCGGCTACCATATTTGAGCCCACGGCGTCTTACCGTTCTACGACAGTGCCGTTGAGGGGCGTGTGACGTGGGGCAAAAAAAGGGCAGCGTGGCGGCATCAGCCCCTTCAAAGAATGGCAACAGCCGCTGCGTCTAGTGCGGCGCGGCTGCCATCATAGTTTCCTAAGTATTCTAGTACAGTATACTAAAATTAACTAGAGGGGACTCTGGCGCTGCAATCGTTCAGCCACCATGGGAATGATGGGTAGTACACAAATTTGCCTAGTCTTCGTGCTTTCGGCTTCGAACGCAATTGTGGCTTTGTGTATTGCTGTGTTTTGGTTTTGTTTCGAATAAAAGAACGGACCGTTGTGAACTTGGTGACCTTATTTGAATCGGTGAGTCCAATGAGGTCAAGGTAGTGAAGTGTAACTGCTAAACCTTCGCTGAACTTCGTCTTGCGGCAAAGCGGATTCAGGCCACACGGAGCCGAAAGAACGAAGATTAGACAAATTTGTGTACTACCCATCATTCCCATGCTGGCTGAAGCGTCATGCGTTGCAGCTCCCATAGACACTAGCACCATAGTTCTATCTAGTGTATTTATAGGAAATTTTATGGCTACCATATTTGAGCCCACGGCGTCTTACCGGTGTCTTACCGTTCTACGACAGCGCTGTGGAGAGGCGTGGGACGCGGGGCAAAAAATGGCGGCATGGTGGCATCAGCCTCTTCAAAGAATGGCAACACCCTAAAGGGGGGGGGGGGGGGTGTTGCCATTTTTGAAGTGGCGAATAAGACGGCGCGTTCGCTCAGGAAAATTTAGCAGTGGCTTAGCTCAGCTATGCCAGGAACGCCGCTTTGCTAGACGTTCCTCTCTTTGCTCCGTTGTCTCCGCAGCACGCTTAGCCTTCTTCTGTTCGTTCTTCCTACGTTCAACCGCTAATTGCCAGGCAATTACTTCGGAATCCGATGAGTTAAGCTTCTCCGCTCTTCTGCGCCGCTGAGCAGCAATTTCGCTCTCCTTCTAGAGCACTGCACGGGCTCGCGCCTACCCGAAAACCAAGGCTCGGCCCGGCCCGTGGGCCGGGTAAAGTCGGTTTCACGACGGGCCCGGGCCGGGCTCGGGCCTGAAGCTCCGGGCTTAGGGCCGGGCGCGGGTTTTAGGTGGCGGGCTCGGGTCGGGCTTGGACTTTGCTCAGTTCTTAAAGGGATACTAAAGTGAAACACTTACTCGATTTAGACTGACAAAGTGTTCTCTGAGAACTCGAATGTCATTCTTTTCAACCCGATAAGTTTATTGATAGAAGAGAAAATCAAGGTGAAAGTTCCCATTTGAATTTCGCGCTGAAATATCCGCGCGTGGCGTCACGGGTGTATTAGTCGTATTTTGGGGGCACTAGCTCTTCAAAATTTCCGGAACCTTGGTATGTTAGGTCTATGGCAGGGGCGTAGCCAGAATTTTTTTTTTTCGGGGAGGGCACCTCCTTGATTTCGGGGGGGGGGGGGGCACCCCCTGGAAATGGTCATTTTTTGCTCTGTTTGCCATGGCGAAAAAAAATTTCAGGGGGGGGGTGCACGGGCCCGGTGTGCCACCCCCTGGCTACGCCACTGGCACATACCCGCATATTGCTACCCGTGGCATGCGGGTATGCGCCACCAAGAGTTTGGAAATCTTAACGTGACAGCGTGAAGGAGCCCGTGTGACAAAAAACGCGGTTCCGGCGTCGGCGGCGTTATCGATGGCTGAAATATTCCTACAGAACAAAGAATAAAAAATCAGGCAGATCCCACTCTCCGGGGGGAATCGATGTAATGCGAAGCCGCCAGCCAGCAGAGGCCTACATTTAAGTCACGGCGCACATGACATGCATGTCAGTATTTTCATGGTTTTCATGTTACCTCCTATCATATATGCTCCTCATACAGTCGCTTCGCGCAACACCGATTTTGGTGTATATCAAGCGAGAGAAACGACCTCGATCTTACCATGAGCGTGGCATGTAAATCATGCTACGCATGACATGCAATTCATTATTTTCTTATAGCCACCTGTCATATATGCCCGTCATACAGTCACGACGCGCAATACCAATTTTGATGTATATCTATCGAGTGAAATGGCCACGAGCTCACCATGAGCGTGGCATGTAAATCATGCTATGCATGACATGAAGTCATTATTTTCTTATTCCCACCAGTACTATATGTTCGTCATACGGTCACATCGCGCAACACCGATTTTGGATGTATATCAAGCGAGCGAAATGGCCACGAACTCTCCATGAGCGTGTCATGGCATTCATGACATACGTGTCATTATTTTCATGTTATCACCTGTCATATATGTTCGTCATACAGTCACGTTACACGACACCAATTTTGGTGTATATCAAGCGAGCGAAACGACCGCGAGCTCACCATGAGCGTGGCACGTAAGTCATGGCGCACATGACATGCATGTCACTTTTTTTCATGTTACCACCAGTCATATATGTTCGTTATACAGGCACGTCGCGCAATGTCAATATTGGTGTAGATCAAGCGGTTGCAATAACCGCGAGCTCACCATGAGCGCCGCATGTAAGTCATGGCGTACATGACATGAATATCATAATTTTCATTATACCACCTGTCGCTTATGTTCGTGATACAGTCCCGTCACGGAATACCAATTTTGTTACGTATCCGTTAAATTGAACTGCCTGCGAGCGCCCCGAGACCCTGACATGTAAATCATGAATTACATGACGTGCGTTTCATGATTTGCACCTTAAGACTTGTCAGTTATGTTCGTCATACTCTGTTGTCATGGCATACAAATTTTGGTACTATATATCAAAGTACGAAACGGCTGCAAGAGCGCCAAGACCGTGGCAAGTAAATCATGTCGTTTATGACACGCATGTCACGATTTTCATGATATGAGCTGTCATTTATGTTTGTCGTACAGTGATGTTAAGCCATGCCAATTTTGGTATACATCCCATTAACCAAACGGCCAGGAGAGCACATTGTCGTAGGCGGCTAGATAGATAGATACGCTCAAAGTCACCGAAGTTCGCTAAGAAATGCTTCGCATTTAAAATCATCGCTCAAGCCGCAATCGAACCCAGGCATTCTGCGTGACACTCAAGTATTCTACCACGGAGCCACACCGAGGGCTTAAAACTGCTTCGGAACAGACCCTATACAAGTGCCATGCCGGGAAAAAGCCAATTGTGGTTGCAGTGTGGGCTCTCCGCTTCTATATCGATGTAATAAACATACAATTATGACTCCTCAAGGTATAGTCAATCGTTTCGCGAATACACCTACGACCGCTACTAATGATATGAACATCATCGCACCGTATCGTACATTTGTGGCAATAAAACTAACGTCTCTGCTCTATAACGTAGATGCTGACGTTACGTCGGATCGTGAATTACCTCCACATGAGTGCACTCACCCTGACTGATAAGCGTGCGAATTATGCACAACTACTCAATTTACACAACGACATCGATGCACTTGTAACACTCGGCTCAAAGAAAACAATCACCGCATCTCCACGAAGTAAATGATGATGAGTGGGCGAAGCAGTAGGATCATTCGGTGTTACCGTATATTTTGTTCTGGTTAACAGCCTTTTATTTTGTTCTTGTTAACCTTTTCTTCTGTCATATGGTTTGATTGATGGGTGCTTAAATGTTGCTGTTTTTACGGTGTTGGGGCCTTTTATCTTGTTCTGGTTCGCATAGTGCAGGGGTCTCAAACACGCGGGCCGCGTGGCCCGTGGCCCGCACATGACAGCCTTCGTCCCATATTTGTTTTATGGCTTTGTGAATGTTCATGACATTGCTACATAGTGTTCGCATTGTTTTCTCGCCTATCGTGATTAATAATGCTTTTTGCGGGTAAGCTACACAGACGCGCCTGGGGCATTTCTTTCGTGAAGCACCCATGCGGTCACCTTGTGTTGAAGACTAAACGTGGAACAAAAGCTTTATAGTATTTTAGGATTGGTGTTCAGCTTTTAGTCGTTGTGTAGATTGGTGTCGATATGCTTCTCAAAACCTGACGGGACATTTGCTTCAGAAATGACCCGTATATATCAAATATGGCAAATGCCTTCTTTCAAATGGTGACGTTAGCTGATATTTTGTCGAAGATCTCTCCTC
The DNA here is from genome assembly GCA_030522465.1 of Rhipicephalus appendiculatus. Classification (NCBI taxonomy): domain Eukaryota; kingdom Metazoa; phylum Arthropoda; class Arachnida; order Ixodida; family Ixodidae; genus Rhipicephalus; species Rhipicephalus appendiculatus. Next base: position 173,320 of record JALIZH010018026.1, read on the forward strand.
CCCCCCCCCCCCCCTCCCGCTTCTCATTTATTCACCACTGTGCCGGCCCTTTGCGGGACTAAATTTGGTGACTGCGGCCCGGTAGGTGACGTGAGTTTGAGACCCCTGGCATAGTGGGTTCGCCCGAGAACCGTCTATTTGTAGCCCGATACGTACGCAGGCGCGTTGCGCGCAGATGCGGGAATTTTTTGCACCTGCGCTTCGACTGTAGACTACGGCGGCCGGACGGACATTGTGAGGTCTTAAGGTGCTTCGCCCCTAAAAAATCCGGCGTAGGCTTCTACTCGCTGAAAGCGCACGAAATTGATTCTCACAATGCGCGGGATTTGCCCATCTTTTTTGTTACAGGCATTACGTTAAAAACCACATCAAGAGTTGACAATTTTTTTTTTTGCCTTTGACAGGCTGCGTCCCTTAAAAGATGTCCATTATTGTGGTTTGCAGTTATTTGTTTGTTTATTTCATGAACTGCTGCAGCGTACTACAGTCACGGAATGAAACGCGTCGATTGAGGCCTCACCTATACACGCGTACTATTCTGTGTCCCGTCTCAAATTGGCGTTACATAAACACAGTTCTCGCTCTTATGCTTAAAGTCCAGACCACCTTTAGAGACAAGGGGCCCCTTATTCATGATAACCTCCTGCCCCAGAATTGTTTGTAAAAGGAAATTCCAACTAGTTAGAATTCTTTACAAATTATTAGCGAAGAAGGTCAGCTAATAGCAACGAAAAGCTTTGTGAAATTGCCCCTATATATAGAGGCGTCACTTACAAGATTGGAGATGGAAGGGGGGGGGGGTGGAATAAAGACTTAGAGTGCAAGGGTACGATCGCCTCCCCTCAATGCCTGTTAGTATCTCTACTGATTGCAATATTCGTGTTCGTAGTCTATGAAAGTCATATAAAGAGGTTGGTTGTACTCCGTAAGTTTCTCAATTACTTAATCAATGACATGGATGTGATGCATTAATTATCAAATACCTCTTCTTGAAGCGAGCCTCTTGTGTTGGTTGACTAAAGACAAGCGTTTCCGTGATTCTATTCGTAGTTACCTTGATGAAGATTTCGTAGCATACTGAAATCAACTACCCCTCCCTCCCTTCCCTTAATGGGTCGGTATATTTTCAGTTCTTTAACATCTGAATTCTTGTAGATTAATGTTGCCATTCTTCGAACCCACTGTCACGCTACAAGTATTGAGGCACTGCGTGTAAAGTGTCGCAAGCTTTTTAAGCGTAATGTTACTGTACCTTTGATTAAATTGACAGTTGTTGCGTGTTGCCCCGTCGATTCCTGCTGCATCTTACTCGTGGTTTATTTCTTGTTCGCTTACTGTTTGCTAGCACTCTACAGCGCAATAATGCACCAAATCGTCCAAGAAGCCACATTTATGTTTTCATAAATTCACAGCGCTAAGTTCCGTCAAGCACAAGCAGAACATGGCCAGCAATATATGTTTACTCTTCAGCGTAAGGTAGAGCCGCTGATAGCTGATGCGTTTTGTACGCCGACACAGATGTTAATCACTGAGCGCAATAGGTGGCATTCCTGCAAGCGGGGCTATAGCTTTTTAGGTTGGCTCCACGGCTACTTTCTGGCTGCTTTGAACTTCTATTTTGACGTATTAAATAGTAATTTTTTTTTGCACTTACAGATAAAGTAGATTGTTTCGAAGCTTTTCTGTCGTGTCAGCCGATGCGTACGCATGTCCGCCTCTCGCCAGTACAGGCTAATGTGCATCGAGGCGCGCCAACGCTACGGGCGTCGCGCCTGCAAATACGGAGCGATGAAGTTGCGCGCATGTTGTCAAAGGCGGGGCAAGCACGTGGCTCACGCTGCTTGTCGTCTATGCTGACGCCACGCGTCAGTTTCTAATGCTGATGCACAGTGCATGTTTACATGTGAATTTGACGATGACAAAGATTCACAATGAAGTGAAGCTGCTCATTTTCAAGCAGATTTCACCATACTTGAAGCTGAACCCATAGGTGTTCGCAGGGTTCCCCATCAGGGGGGGAGGGGGGGCAAAGTTTCATTTAAACGCCCCACCCCCCGCCCTGGTCGAGCCCAAAAGTAACATACTGAACAATGAATGATAAATTAATTCAATAATAAATGAGCTTCATAATATCGCTTCCTGTTCTATTTTGCCACAAGTTTGGTGACAAAGTTAAAAGGCGTGGCTACTTCGGCTACTTTCGGCTTGAGTTCTGGATCCTTTTCAAATCTACCTAACGTCAACCCTGCGACGATGTGTCACCACGAGCCTATCAGTTCATTCTTTACAGAATAATGAGGAAGGATTATCCAAGGACGTAGTATCTGGTATCTTTAAACGATTCATTCGTATGTAGGCATCCATTCAGACGAAACTGATCGAGGAGCGCGTCGCTTTTTATGTTCATTTTTTTTTCAGTCGCACCTTCTCTCCTTTAATTTAATTCTTTCTCTCTCTCTCAACAGTCACACAGTCTTACCTGCCATGATATGCTATAATGAACCCTTCTTCTTTTTCTTCTTTACTACGCTTAGATCGAGTACATTCCACATTGACGAATGGACACTTTCTTTCCCCACGCTTGCAGCTCCGGCACCAAATGGAAGTCGCGGCGGAAGATGCTGACACCGGCGTTCCACTTTCGCATACTCGAAGACTTCCTGCCAATCATGAACGAGCAAGGGGAGATCTTCGCGCACGCCCTGCAGCACCAGACGCACGGTGCAGTCGACATCACCAAATTCGTCACTGCCTGCACTCTCGACATCATTTGCGGTACGCTCGCCGTGAGAAAGGATTATTTGTGTGAAAGCGAAGGGGGATGGGAAGAGAATGACTGTTTGTGCACGCGAGAAGACAGCAATTAAGGCGAACACACGTTGTACTTTTATGAAAGTTGCAGGACATTTAAAAAATTAAGGCAGATTCGCACTAGTGGTTCCAAGCTTGGAGGAACTGCGGATCTTGGTGGCCTTCCTTGTTTCTCTTTATTTTTCTTTCTTTCTCGCTCTTTCTCTCTCTCTCTTTTTTCTATTTCTTTTGTGTCACTGTTTCTCTCCATTTCTTTTTCTCTATCTACGCACTTCTCTCTCTCTCGTTCTCGCTCTTTCTATCCTTTTCTCTTTCTTCCCTTTATTTCTCTCTTTCTCTATTTTACACTTCTTCTTTCTTGATATCTCTTTCTTTCTTTCTTTCTTTCTTTCTTTCTTTCTTTCTTTCTTTCTTTCTTTCTTTCTTTCTTTCTTTCTTTCTTTCTTTCTTTCTTTCTTTCTTTCTTTCTTTGTCTGTTTCTCTCTCTTTCTGTTTTTCTTTCTGTCTTGATCTCTGTGTTTCTGTCTTTTTTTTTGTCTGTTTCTTTTTAAGTGTTTCTATCTCTTTCTCTCTGTGTCTATTTCTTTATCTTTCTACCTTTTTTTCTCTTTCTTCCCTTTCTTTCTCTCTATTTTTCTCTTCCTCTTTCTTTCTATCGATTTCTTTATCTCCATCTCTCTTTCTTTTCCTCTCTCTGCACTCGTTCTCTCGTCCAACCGAGTTATCGCACTGCACGCCGGCCAAATTGGCGCAGCGAGAGAGCACGCGCCGGGCACACATTCGGGGAGCGAAGCAGAAGCCCAAGAAGAGGACTAAGAGAGCGCGCGTTGGCAGAGTTCTTGCGTTGCACGCGCCAGGCGCAGCTGTGCCAGGTGTTAGGCAACGCGAGATGCCATATAAGGTAGAGGCCGTTCATGATGATGATACGTTCTTGTCCGGTATCCACGGAGTTTCGCCGAATAAACAGATCTGTTGTTAAAATTTAGCTGAGTCAGGCTGCCACTACCACTCGCATTGGTTTTGACATCCGAGTCCCAGACTCGCCAAAGTACGTAATGTTCCAGTGCTGCTATCTTGTACGCCGGTAGTCGCTACTCCTTGTACAGAATGTGCACGAATGCCGCTTCATTGAATTGTTGCATGGTCTATATCTTCAGTTGCAGTATAGTACAAACATTTTTATCGAGGGGATGGCCAGGACGACTGCTAGGCGATCGAGTAAAAAAATATTGCTACGCTCATCTGTTCACAGCCGGGAGTGCATGCCCGCCTGAACTCCCGGTCACGAGTCATGCCTGCAGGCCTTTTTGTTCTTGCACGCCGACTTTGGCTCAGACGGCATGACGATATATAATGGTAGCAGTAGTTGAGCGAGGGTATACTAGAGGTACGTGTATGGGCTTACTGCCTTTGTTGCCAATGGGTGCGGCTACAACAGGTTTGTATGGTCTGCAGCCGTATTTTCGTGATATCAAGTGTTATGACAGCTCCCTAAGGAACCAAGGAACTTGTGGCACGTGTGGAAATACCTTACGTGCGATACGCGCAACGCATTCACTTATTGATGCTTTTACGCGGATATGTTCTAAATAAGATATCGTAGATGGTCTTGAGTATATGGATATTTAGGAGTCGTGTGTGTGTGTGTATGGGCTTTTTGCATGCGTTGTTTCATGTGTCACTGTCGTCAGAAGTTGCATTCGAACTTCTTTGTAACAATTAAAAGTCGCTTTTTTTTTTGTCTCTGTCACCGTGGGAAAACCGTCGCAAATTCAAACTAACCTCTTAACATATAGTTACTGATTCAATGTGAAACCAGTATGACGACCCCTTGAACACACTCCGATACAGCGGTGAACATATTCGGACTCTTGGGCCGTGGTATCCTGGCGCCCCCCCTCATGTTTCATATTCATGAAGCCGTTCCACCACAAGATAACTTTCTCTCACTGCTTAGTTATCCATTTTGGGCTCCTGCTTTTGCCTTCACGGTAAACATGCCTTTTGGGCGTGTGCTCGTTGCATCCTCATACTCGGGCAAATATGCGGACTCACACTTCTCTTAATGCGTCGCTTGACGTGCATGCGACTCTTTCCCAGAGACTGCCATGGGAGTCAAGGTGAATGCGCAGACCAATCCGACTTCTACGTACGTGAGCAACATATACAGGTGAGATGCACCCCCCCCCCCCCCCCCCTCTAACGAGAAATGCACGTGGTTCAAAACATTCCGCACAGTTGATTTGCGGGCTCTCCACTACTTTCCGGAAAATGTGCAAAATGTTTATGTTAGGAGCGAGACATGCAGCTTCAGCCTTCTTCATCTCTACAGACCATGATTAGCGCGCGTCGCGTCTTCGTCGTTATAACTTGTTCTTAGCGAGCTTAGAGCGGTTCCGCGTAAGTAGTGGAGGTGCTAGTTACAAGCGCTAGCTGGCGGAGCGCCAGAGGGATCCTGCCTTAATTTGGGTGAATCGTGGATGCCTGAGTAACAGCAACGTTCAAGACGCAACGGGCGTCCATTTGATGACAGTTCAACAGGACCACTCCTCAGAACCATCCAGCGATCGAATCACTTAGTCACAAGAATGGTGATACTATTATAATGATAATTGTCGGGATTTTGCGTTCCAAAACCACAATATAATTATGAGAGGCGCAACGATACGATAAGGAGATAGCGATATAATAATGCATTCATGAAGTGTCCACTTGTGGTGAATTATAGAATTACGGTACTAAATTAGTACTGACGAGTTTTTTTTTTTCTCCCGAGAAACATAGGCGTCATGTCATGAAGGAATGGGGATTGTTTCGCGACACAACAGCCGTACACATTTTGGAGAAATATTAGGTATTGCTGGATTAATAATTTATCTCAATGTACTCTGGACGTCATATTTCAGTGAACGCGTGTTCACTGAAATACGACGTCCAAATAACTTCCACGGATAACATTTTTTTTTCTGCGAGCTGTGATAGCTGGGGTAGCTCCTTTTGCGACTCCCCTTCATGCCGCATCCGCTTATCGCGTACCTGTATCTGAACTCAAATGTGCAAAGAACAACCGTACGCTTAGACTGAGGTGCACGTTAAAGAATCCCAGATGGTCCAAATTAATCCGGAGCCCCCCCGATACGGCGCGCCTCATCATGATATTGTGCATTCGGCACGTAGACTTCCCAGCAGTTATTAGCCTAATCAAATGTTGCCATTGTGGTAGTGAGTCGAAGCCACCTACTCGTGCTTAGCAGCGCAACGGCGCAGTCGTTAATAATGTTACCATTGCGGTGGGTGATATTAGCATTAGCGTCGATTACTGTCTAACGGGGATGTAGTTATGTATAAAGCTTTCAACTGGCGCCTTTCTTGACGCATGGCGGCGCCACCTGGAGAGTGGGCAGCAACTTCATCAACCGTGCCGTGCGTCCCTGGCTGTGGCTGGACTCTCTGTACCGGCTGACGCGCAACGGGCGCCTCTACCACCACGACATCAGCGCCATCCACACATTCACCAAGAAGGTCGGCTTGCTCCTTTGCTTGTTGTGGCGAACATTCGCTCGGCTGCTTGCCTTGTATAGCGCTCGGCCCCGTTTCGCGGAGTGACGTATCACCTAATGATCGCGACGGAATCTGGAGCACGCAGGCGAAACAGTCGCCTCAGGTGGTATGCCTCTTTGAGGAGAGCAGATGTCAGTTCACCCTCCTGAACTGCATGGTCAGTTTTATTTTTCTCTAGGTCTCTCAGTGCAGTGCCGAATTTCATGCTTCGAGAGTGACCATCTCATTTCTTCTAATAAGAAAAGAGAAATATACAGAACCTCCAGCCTATATTAAAATTTTCGTGTTGGCTTTCGGGGATGTAACATGTTACGATGGCGCGGCTACTCGTCCCCCTTTTCTTTGAAATACGAAGCTTATCTTAGTGAACCCAAGGCACTTTGAGAGTTTCTATCTACGTATCTATTTATCTATCTATCCAGCCGTCTACGTCTGGGTGCTCTAGTGACCGTCTTATTAACTTAGTGTAGACCAAAGTTGACATGGGATGGTATGAGGGTTTGACGAATACGACTGTCTGGTCATGACATGAATAACGTGAACATACCAGTCGCGCACGTCGTCAAACCCTTTCCTCCAGACACGTGTGGCACGTACCCGCATACCACGGGCCGTGGTATGCGGATATCCGCCACAGGTGATTGACTATTTATATCTACCCAGCAACGACGAGAACAGACATTGGTAATTTAAATGCGAAAGCGTGAAGAAAAACCGACACCGGCAGCTTTGACACGACGAATGGAAAGAATAAAAAGCAGGATCCCATCAGGAATCAAACCCAAGCATTCTGCGTGGCAGTCAGGCATTCTTCGACAAAGCCACACGAAGTCTCGAAACTGCTTTGGAAAAAGACCCTATGCAGGCGTAATGTTGGTGCAATGTGAATTGTGGTTGCAGTCTAATATTATAATTGTGGTTGTCTAATATTATAAACATTACATAGGTGCACCTATGATACAGGCGTCATGTCGGGTTAACTTCTATTGTGGTTCCAGTGTTGGCTCCGCTTTTATAACAGTCTAATAATTTATTCATATATTTTGGCAAGCTATATTCAAGCCTTGCTCGACCCCGGAGGAATACGCTAACGAAAGTTGCATATGATATTCACATCACCGCACCGTAGTGTGCTCAAACGTGAGTGCTGGTACTACGTGAGACCTTAATACCATTTAAACGTTAATGTAGTCGGCGTGCCTGATAAGCCCAAGATGTGCGCACAACTTCATTTACAAAAACACGTCGATTCACGTCGTAGTACGGCCAACTCTCGCCCATATTACGTGGGAATGCGAATCGCGGCCCCAAAACATCAATTTTCCCCTTTTGGGGACAACATTTCGAACGAGGCAGTGGGAGGCGTGGCTTGCTAGCAAGGATCGCGAGAGCCAGCTGGCTCTGCTCGACCAAGCCCAGCGAGCCGCAAAGGCCAATGGAGCCCTGGACTGAGGACCCCACCCATTTGCCCAGAAACCTTTTAGCGAATAAAACGTTTTTCATCATCATCACCTCGTAGTGCTGGGCTCAAAGCCAATAAGTGCAGCATAGAACTACTAGCTGACTGCTTCGCATGAAACCTAAGCAGGCGCGTGGCTGTGTGGTGGAACACCTCCTCCTTCGCATGAAACCGATTCCCACAGGCGTGGGATCTGCTGAACTTTTTTTTTTCTTTGAAGTCGCAAGCTACAAAAAAACAAGTCACAGTTTTGGTGCACGTTGAAGCTGTGGATGCAATATGAACTAATTGGAATATTATGAGAATTGTAGCTGGCTACTTTAGCATCCGACCTGACGTAACCAAACAAAACACCGGCTAAAGAAACGCCCCCGCTTCAACGAGCGAAGCAAACTTTGTGCTGTCTATCGCTTCAACGCAAACACCACGTACTGAGGTCTGAGCCGTCTGCTGATCCCTTTCAAGATATGGGTGCGCGACTGCGTCCAGCCGATAAAGGTACGCAGTTTCTGCCGGAGCCACGCAGCCTCTCCCCCTGTCCCTCCATGGGCCGTTCGCGCGAAGGAAGACGGCCGGTGCGTTTAATCTCAGCTTGAGCCGCGATCGTCGGCTGCCCTCGCACGCTTTCACATATAGATCGTACGACGCGCGGTTATCTCATTTGGACTTTACACTGAACCTCACGGCAGCGCCGACGGCGACGGCAAAAATGCGCCTAGAGTGCCCATATACCTGCTATCGCAATGAAATATTGACATTGGCGAAGTATGGCTTGTGAAACAGATTGTTCGTGCTTCTGTTTTACCGGATGTTGCACTGAAGAGGAAAAAAAAGAAAACAGGGTTGAATGCATGCACTAAAGAGCTCGTGCCGTAAAAAAAAGATAGTTACCTTTTTACACCAAAAGTACTGTTCTAAACCTAGGGGTTTTTTTTAATTATAAGTGCGTAACTAAGCCGCACTATATGAAAGGTGGTGCCCTTTAAATTATCGTGGTATTATTCCAAACGAGATGCTTTCCCCACTATTGATTAAGCCATGGCTCACTGATGCGCAAGCCTTCATGTAAAAAAAAAAGTGCTACAAGACAAGCTTCGATTCACGATTTGCAAACCGTACTAAAACGTTCCGTATGTCATTCCAATAATTTCACACATTTACGTAAGATTCTTATAGAAAGACAATATACAGATTCTGTAAGGAAACGCGGAATTATTATACATGTGAAATTCTTAAGGATTCCAACGAGTAGATTACACGATCGGACGCGCCGTTTGTGTGGAGATAATTAGAATGTTTTAGTTTAGTTCCATCGCTGTTTTTAGTTACATAACTCATTGAACGTGTCAACGACGTAAAATCATAGCGCTTTGCTTACGTTTTCTTCCTTTATTCGCGCTTACTTCCAACTTTTGCTTCGAAGGAATTAATGAAATATTTCACATACAGGAGTCGGGGTAAGTGGCGTGGTTATTTATTTCGCACTTTAAGTCACTGTCAATTTAGTACGTTTGAGATACCTGTAATAGGAAAATGATGCATTGCTATAGAACATGGCCGGCTAGTACGACTTCCCAAAAGCACGAGGTAATAACGGAAGAAACGCGTCTTCTTGATAATAACATGCCTTTAGTGTCGCATGACATGAAAAGTGGAGGCGCGAACCTCGCGGTTTAAACCAATACAGTGAGTCTTATTTTTGGTATTAAAGTTCAAAAGTGTCGCGAATCGACTGCTAACGTGCGAGTGTTGCGTTCGCGCCGCGTGACGTGCAGGTGATACGTGAGCGGAAAGACGTCAAGCTGTCCGAGAAGCGGCTCATCTCGGACTCCAGCGACGAGCTTAAAAAGCGCCCGATGTTCCTGGACGTCCTGCTGGACCACCACATAAGCGAGAACAGCATCTCCGAAGAGGACATCCGCGAAGAGGTGGACACCTTCATGTTCGAGGTATGCTAAACAGAGTTTCCACGTTTGTACACTGAACAATCAAGGGACATTGCATTTTGCGACATCTATCATTCGGTGAAGAACTACCTTACATCCTTTCTCAACTGCTAGGCGATACATTTCTCGTACCTCAGCGAGACCACCGCGAACATGCAAATAGAGTAAGCTCTATTTGCATAGTCTCAGTCGTGATTATACGACAGCTATAGGAAAAAAATGCCCCCCACCTCCCCGAAGGGAATCGTGAGGAAATGCGAATGCGCCGACACCGACTTCATCGCCTTGAGAGGCGCCCAGCCAGCGAACGGTCGAGAGTGAGGCGCGAGCGGACGGGAGAGTGGGGCGCAGGGAGGAGAGAGAGCGAACGGCGAGAGAAGGAGCGGCGAAGCACTGCACCTACCCTCTCTTACACTCTCTCGCACCACATGCTCCGTTTGCTAGGGGCGAGGATAAGCGCGCGCGCCCGCAGCTGTTGCCTATGGGAGAGGGAGTGAGAGCGGAGAGATAACACCTGCCGGCGCGCGGACACCTCCGCAACCTATCCTCCTCCTCCGCGGACAACGCCGGAAAACGCGGGACAACGCCGCCTGACATAGCCCGGCTAAGAAATGCATTCGCATTTAAAATAAGCATGAATGCTTCCGCGTAAACGCTACATTAGTGGCTGACTGTTGTTCTGTTGTCGATATCCCGAGAACACTTCCTGCAAGACAGTACTTGCACCTAAGCAAAAAAGTATAGCGTTACCGAAGACAGGATATGATTGGCATGTGCTCGATCCGCAAACGTTTTCCTTGGCATTGGCCGTACGTGCGTGATATCGTTGTTAATACACGACTTCTGGCGAAACCACGAGTATATGAACGCCAGTAACATCTATTTGCTACACGTTTTTAAAGCACACCTAGGCGTGACCTGGCTTTCATTTATCTTCCATTTTATTGCGATAGCAATTATATGGACACTCTCGGCTGGTTTTCGCCGCCGCCGCTGCCGCCACCGCTGCCGCCGCCGTCATGCCCCGTATATGTGTATGTATCTATATATTTATAAAAAGCTCAAAGAAAAATAATTCAAAAAAATGTTTCCGACGCGCGGCATCGAACCAGGGACCTCTCGCTCTGCAGCGCTAACCGCTCAGCCACGAAGGCCAACGTCCTCCAACGTTCAAACGGTGGGCTATTTATATACAGCGAGTTTTCAGCTTGTTTTCAGCATTACCAGCGAGATGGCGCAAAGGCTGCGCTCGGCGGAACTTAGCTCGGTGCCCGCCCCGCTCGTCGCGACGAGCGCTCTCAGTCGCTCCTAGCTCTCCGGCGCGCACTTTGCCCGAAGGGGGGGGGGGAGGGGAGGGGACGGTAGATGCCCGTGCGCGCGCGCGCTTATCTCGCGGTGGCGGAGAATGGGGGGCTTTCGCCGGAACGATAGCGTTGTAGTTGCCGGGCGCGCGAAGGTCACATCGCTCGCTGCAGTCCCCCCCGTTTGCGAAAAGAGCACGCTTTTCAAACACAGCGAAGTAACAACTGTGACACTTGTGAGTTCGCGCTCGTCTGTACCTGTGAATACGTTTCGTGCGTCGTTTTAAATGCGAATGCATTTCTTAGTAGGGCTATGTCAGGCGCATCCGGCGGCGTCCGCGGAGGAGGAGGATAGGTTGAGGAGGTGTCCGCGCGCCGGCAGGTGTTATCTCTCCGCTCTCACTCCCTCTCCCATAGCAACAGCTGCGGGCGCGCGCGCTTATCCTCGCCCCTAGCAACCGGAGCATGTGGTGCGAGAGAGTGTAGGAGAGGGTTAGGTGCAGTGCTTCGCCGCTCCTTCTCTCGCCGTTCGCTCTCTCTCCTCCCTGCGCCCCATTCTCCCGTCCGCTCGCGCCTCACTCTCGACCGTTCGCTGGCTGGGCGCCTCTCAAGGCGATGGCAGAAGTCGGTGTCGGCGCAAGAAATGCATTCGCATTTCCTCACGATTCCCTTCGGGGAGGTGGGGGGCATTTTTTTTTTTTGTTGTTGTTGTTGTTTGAGCAGCGCGTTAAGTGTCGAGCTGTGAATGTTTTTAGTTCGCTCTCGTCCTGTGCGTGTTGTTTTCGTGCGTCATGTGTGCGTGAGCAGCGCGCTGCACGTTTCGACCTGCTTGCCGCTCGTCGCTTGACATTCCAATTTGTTGCTATCGCATTCATTGCTTCGCCTTGTGGCGAAACTGTGACATTTTTTTTCTTATAGCATCCATTTTCGCTCCATATATACGGCCGCCAGCATGACATGACCAAAATATGAAAGCTTCATTTGCAGAGTCTCGAGAGAACATTCGGGATTGATGTCTCTTATGACCGAGATATTTGCCCGTTTGCCAGTCCAAGACTACGCCATCATCATAACTCAAAATGTATTTTAAAGTGCGATGCATTTCTTTGCGTACTGCAGGCACTTTTAGCGTGTCTATCTATCTATCTATCTATCTATCTATCTATCTATCTATCTATCTATCTATCTATCTATCTATCTATCTATCTATCTATCTATCTATCTATCTATCTATCTATCTATCTATCTATCTATCTATCTATCTATCTATCTATCTATCTATCTATCTATCTATCTATCTATCTATCTATCTAGCCGCCTACGTCTGGGTGCTCTCGTGATCACCCCCTTAGCTTGGGTAAACCAAAATTAGTATGGGAGTGGCGAGTTGGGCTTGTTGGTACATATTTACGGAACACAACGTACACTTTTCCACACAAAGTGTGGAAAAGTGTACGTTGGCCAAACCGGGAGATGCGTTAACGATAGGCTAAGGGAGCATGCAAACAATGTAAGAAACGCGCGTGACGGAAAGAAATTTGAAGGTTTCTTAGCTAGACATTGTACAACCTGCCAGGATTGCTCGCCCGACCTCAACAACACTTCCGTAATCAAGAAGAGCAAAACGCGTATCACCCGTGAAATTATCGAAGCCGAACGCATTGCAGATCTGGGGGAGGGTTGTGTTAGCGTGGCTTCCATACAACTTAGTGATGACGAGATGGCTTATCTACGCATGTGCAGTAAGTGAACTGTGCTTCGGACAGTATAAATACATGTGCTTTTTTCCAATAAAGGTTGTTGAAAGTTCAGCGCTTGTCGTCGTCGTTTGTTTTCCTTTCGTCCGTCGTGTATTTTTTTTGCGCTGTAGTGTTCCGTAAATTAGTATGGGAGGGTAAGAGGGTTTGACGATTATGAATGTCTGGTCATGACATGAATAACGTGAGAATCCCGCCGCGAATGATGTCAAACCCTTTCCACCAGACACGTGTGGCACATACCCGTATACCACGGGCCGCTGTATGCGGGTATGCGCCACAGATGTTTGACAGTTTATATTTACCGAGGAACGGCGAGAACAGACATTGGTAATTTAAATGCGAGAGCGTTAAGAAAAACTGACATCGGCAGCGTTGACCCGACAAATCCAAAGAATAAACGTTATGGTCCCAGCAGAAATATAACCCAAGCATTCTGCGTGGCAATCAAGTATTCTACCACAGAGCCACGCCAGATCTCGGAACTGCTTTGGAAAAAGACCCTTTGCAGGCTAAATGTTGGTGAAACGTCAATTGTGTATGAAGTGTTGGCTATCTTATTCTATAAACATTACATATGTATTCATATGATACAGGCGTCACGTGGGGTTAACGTCGATTGTATACTTAAGTGCCATCCAATGAAGTTGGTCTACGTAGCACTAGCCAGGGCTACCATCCTCGCAAGCACAAGCGCTACATATCAGCTTACCACTTCTGGTGTTGGCAAAACCTATGTTGCTGTTGGCATTGTTACGCAACAGTAAAATACTGGTTATATAAAACGTTATGCGACTGTTTAATATATGTCTGTGCGTACAACATTTTACATATCTTTAGCGTCAATTCGTAACGTTTCGTTCAACAAAAAAATTACACCACATCCACCTACCTTCCGCATGCTTCGCATGACATCGATTCCCAGGTTACGTGGGATCTGCTCAATTTCTTTTTTTTTCACATTTTCGAAAAGTCCACCATGAGTTAAATTAAGGAAATATAAGAAGGTTATAAACGAGCGAAAGGAGAGAGAGAAACGTTATTTAAGACAAACACACAAGGTGTAAATGAGACCTAACAGACAGTGATGCCAAGAAAAGTATAGGTGATGTTATCAGAAGTAATTGTAATGTAAATGTGAAGAAAGAAAAATGGACGAAACGATAACTTGCCACCAGCAGCAACCGAACCTGCGACCTTCGAATAACGCGTCCGATATTGTGTCTAACAAAGAAAAACGACCCCTTAAATTTACACTTCTTTCCTTCACACAAGGTGTAAGAAATCCTGAAGCTACAGTAGCACCGCTTTCTCCAGCGAAATAGCAATAAATCGAATCAAGACTCTTAAACGGCCGCATTGTATTTTGTACAAGTGCAGTAACTAATAGTCTAGTTCGTATGATATTTGCTTATGGCAGGCTTTTCAGTTTTTTTTTATTATTATTTTTTTTTGTGTGTGTGTGTGTGTGTGTGTGTGTGTGTGTGTGTGTGTGTGTGTGTGTGTGTGTGTGTGTGTGTGTGTGTGTGTGTGTGTGTGTGTGTGTGTGTGTGTGTGTGTGTGTGTGTGTGTGTGTGTGTGTGTGTGTGTGTGTGTGTGTGTGTGTGTGTGTGTGTGTGTGTGTGTGTGTGTGTGTGTGTGTGTGTGTGTGTGTGTGTGTGTGTGTGTGTGTGTGTGTGTGTGTGTGTGTGTGTGTGTGTGTGTGTGTGTGTGTGTGTGTGTGTGTGTGTGTGTGTGTGTGTGTGTGTGTGTGTGTGTGTGTGTGTGAGAGAGAGAGAGAGAGATTTGGGCAATGTTAAGGGGTTTGACGTGAATGCGAACACAAACGCGAGAGTGGTTGTCCAGCAAACAATTTGCTCAATAGCGTCGGGGTTCGGTAGGTACCAAAAATGTGCCCGATAACTGCATTTGGCTCATAGCTGCGCCATACAGGCAAAATAGCGAGAAAATATCTAAACAATATGCCGAATCATTTAGGCGAGAACGGCTGACATTGAATGGATATTCTCACTCTACAACAATGACCGCTCCACTTCAGTCCTCTAGAATCTGTTGGAACACGAAGGAGCAATGATGAGCGAGAGCTAAGCTTCTCGCAAGTAATGACGCTTTTCACTGGGAGATCTGGCGCGGCCGCCAATATACTGGAGTGAGCCATCAGATCGCATCAAGCAGAATCTGCCAGTGGAACACTGGAATGCTTCGCGTGATATCATACCGGAAGTTCTTTATGCGCCTGTCACGTAAACCGGTTCCGGAAACTAATCCTGCTTCCGCTCTGCACATTTACATTGCAACGCAGGCATAGTGTGAAGCTGGGGCATCGCACAATGACGGAAGTGACAGATACAGCTCGTCATATTTCCGCCCGAATCCGCGACTTGGCGGCGGAGCAAGTGACCTGATCCTGATTTAAGTCTTTTTGAATGGGTTTAGACTGTGTGCTGTTGTCGTATCGCCTGCCATGTAATGAGACGATCTGCTGCCATTCGATTGTGAAGCTTTATAAGATCACTCTAATTAACGTTTTGATGTGTAAGCATTCTGTGCGTAGGTCTCAAGGCAAAGGCGTATGTGTGTGTTATGAAAAAAAAATCGTCGCAGAAGAAAAGTAGGTCACTACAGTTGCCACATGGAACTATATTAGACTGTTGGTGCAACAAGTAATCATAACACACAATCGGAGCAGAAAGTAGCTGACTACAATTGCCGCACCTAGTAACCATAACGTACAACTTAGTGTTCGCTAAATGATGCCTACTACGGGTAGGGTTGGCTAAATGATGACCAATGTCCGCTAGTGTTTGATAAACGATGAGCAATGCTAAGTAGGTTTGACTAAATAATGACTGATGTCGGCTATAACCTGCTAACAATGGCTATAGTTAGCTAAGTAATAGCTAATGCACGGCGGCTATTGTCGGCTAGTGCTGACTAATTGATGTCTGATGTAGGCTGGTTTTGGCTAAACAATGGGTAATGTCGAGTAGTCTTGGCTAAATGAGGGCTAATGTCGTCTAGTGTTGCCATGCGTTGGTTAAGTGACGCAATTGCAAATAATGGTTTCACATGCACTGTCTCACAATTCCCCAGCAGGAATTTTCTGCTTGACTGTTTTTGCATGACGGCTTATTCCTGTAGCCAACAAATGTTTCTAATTCCCCCTGCCCCCCACCTCTCTCTATATATATCTCTCTCTGTCGCTCGTGTCTCTGTTCCCATACGGGCCAATTAGAAATTTTCTATTTTGGTGTGCGAGTTATGAATGTCGTCTATTCTTTAATGCCCGTTAATAATTTTCCCGATCTGAATTAGAGTACATATGGCGCAAATTGAATTTTCATACCTGTTATTGCTATTGCCTGGCACATTACGTTAAATCACCACGCTGTCTTTTTTTTTTTCATAAGTTAAGTTACTTATTGCTTGGTACTCCCCTATCGCAGAGGACTAGCTGCATGCCAAAGCATTCCTTCTGTTTTCCGCGTGTTAAAAGATTATATTATAGGGTGTTACGACCTTGATGCCAGCTACATGTAATGCGCATTAGGCAAGAAGGTCGGCGTGTTCCTTCGCGCGTTGTGACTTATGGTCGCTCGCCAGCTGCTTTGTATTCATGCTCGACTACATTTGCAGAGTGACGAGCCGGTGCCGAAATCTGACAGCGAGAGTTGCCGTAGTGGTTACTCAAGATTGAGTTTAGCTCGACGTTGTAGCTTTCCGGTTACGGTGTTGCTCTGCTAAGCACGAGGGTATGAAATATTGAATAGCCGTTCACGACAGCCACATTTTAATGGGAGTGGAAGGAAACAAAAAAATCACCCGTGTAGTACTCGTATTTAGAAG